>JANHGC010008428.1:22457-38498 GCA_027560395.1 Boaedon fuliginosus
AGGAGGAGGAGGAGGAGGAGGAGGAGGAGGAGGAGGAGGAGGAGGAGGAGGAGGAGGACTGTTGCATTTTTCTTATAAATTGCATCTCTGCCCCTGTTGTTAGCTTGGTCACCTCAAATTAGTATTCCAATCCAAAATAAGGGAAATGAGACAGCTAAGTGTCTCTGTACCAGTGATAAACAATAATGATGTATATGACCTCTTGTAGACCTACTCTTGGGAATGCTTAGACACTTGTCATTACTGTAATTTGCTGACTAAGTACCAATATAATATTTAGAAGGGAGTTAATTTATACTGTCACATCAGAGATGTGCACATGGATGGAATAGTCAATTGGTTGCCACTGACAAATGTTAGCAGATTATTCACCGAAATATATAGGTAACTGGCACAGTAAAGAGATTTTTTTTAAAAAAACTATGACACACAGTTTTAGATGAGGACAAAAAACAAAGTTAATTTTTTTCAGATTTCTCAAATCATAAGGAGAAGATACACTGTATATTAAAATATCTAGGTCAGATTGTACAATAATACATTACAACTTACTTCAAGCTACCAAGCAAAAGGGGGAAATCCCACAGTTTGAAAGATTTGCAAATGGAAAAGTAGAGGATGACAACCAAGAAAATTAACTGAAATATTACAACCAGAGGAAATAAGAATGATTTTACATATAGAAATCTGTGTAGTTCTAATATGTATCTGTGGAAAAAGATATCTGCCAATAGTATTGAACTAGCCAAAATGAATTGAAAAAAGAAAACTGGGTGAAATTGATAGTCACACATTCTTATAGTGAAAAGATCTAGCATTTGGTCGTTCTTTAGTTTTAATGCTTATTCATGTTATTTGGATTAGATATTAAACTCTTGGGTTAGTTCATTTGTCACTTTAAGTTGATTATATTCAATTATTTATCTCCATCCTAGACCATATACAATATATTATACAATGCATACTCTTGCCTGATATCTAGAGACAGTATGGAACTGCACAGGAGAAACCCAGCTGAAGTTGAATACTACCATTTATGTATGTATGTATGTATGTACAGTATGTATGTATGTATGTATGTATGTATGTATGTATGTATGTATGTATGCATGTATATCCTGACTTTATTATTTTTACAAATAACTCAAGATGGGAAATTTATCCAATGTACGTACATATCCACCACACCTTCTGCCTCTTATTTTCTCCACCACAACAACCCTGTGAGGTGGGTTGGACTGTGGGAGAGTGATTGGCTCAAAGTTACCCAGCTGGCTTTCATGGCTAAGGTAGGACTTAAACTCATTTCAAGCCTTTGGAGTCTGAACCTGGTGAAGAGATTTTATGTACTTGTTCTGTGTTTCTGGACATAAGAATTGGACTCATTTGGTTTTGCTCTCCTATGTGGGGATGAATACTGAGAAATACTATTTGAGTTGATGACTGTACTTTACAGTCCCAATAAAGACTTAAACCCTTGGGGTGTGTGCACAGGACATGATAGTTGCTTTTTCTTTCTCTTTGAAAATGTTTCACTTCTCATAAGAAGCTTCTTTGGTGCTAACTAATTGGTGGGAAATAGCATTTTCTTCAAAGGAAAACACCCAAGAAAGTACAGTTGCCTTTTGGAAAAAAACATCTTTAGGACAAGTATGATCTGAATTATTGAGATCTTCATCGACATGGATGTTGGTATGTTTCTAATATAATCCAATGCCAGTCCTGACCTAAAAACATATATAACAACTATCGGACCACTTTCTGCATGAGGGTCTATTTATCCTGTGTTATTGTATCCTTGTGATTTAATTGGGCTCCACACTTTTAAAATTTAGAAGGGTAGGACTTTGGGGCCTTGAGGTGCTGTGTTATGCTGCTGTAATGGGTGTTGGTTTACCTGATGGTTTTTATGAACTACCTAGTTTCTATGAAGGTGGGAGACAAATTATATATATGAAAACATAAATGTATGTTTGGGTTAAAACTTCTCTGTTAAGTAGAGAAGATTTTATTCAAGAAGTAGAATGTGGCATTTTTGCCTAGGACAAAGAAGAGGATGGTTCCTGAGCACAGTAGATAACAGAGGTGAGTTAACCTGCTCAGTTTGCTGACCATTCCTATGCTCTGCTTTCCTCCCAGAACTAAACATCTCCATAAAAGTGTCTATGCCTACACAGCTTCTCATATCCAAACTGTATCAAAAGGAGAAGGACAAGGCTCTTCTGAGGGCTCAGGAAAGAAAACAAAGCTCAAGGAAGCAAGTTTTGAAAAAAAACAAAACAAACCCCCCCACACCTCTTCGTGTTTATGAGTACAACAAAGCCACAATTGTGTAACTCCTTGTATGGAGGTGTTAGAGATCAAGACTTTGTTTTCATCTCCTGTGAGCTCTTTATGAGTTGAACCATAGTCAGTTCCTCAAGGTAGATGAAGTCAGGAAACAGACACCATAAGAACTACTGTAACTTTTCTTCCTTGTTATATGATGTTAGAAGAGAATCTTAAACGCTTGCCAGAGTTTCCTTTTCCCTCTTTTTTATGCCTAAGAGAATCAAGGCAGGCCACACCTGAGTTTCTTCCTTGTGCATTTCTCCCTTTTAGGGGTAAGCTGATGTTTTTTAATGCCTATGACAAATTTTCTTCAGATGTATCTTCCTACTCCTCTGCACTTAAACCCAACTGAGTTGGCTATTTATCAGAAATAACACAAGATCAACAGCTGTATACTCGCTATGGATGGATGGTGTTGTTTATGCCACCAAAAATATGCATCTGACTATGTTCCTGCTTTGCCAGTTGATTTTACCTGTTTCCAATCTTTTCATGCTTTTATGTGTACACATATGTAAGCATATACTAGGAACTGAAGTATTCCTAAATTCTAACGTAGCCTTCAGAATAGGATTTAGATTTCTTCAGAGGCCTGGCACTCTTTGCAATTAGTCTGGATTTAAGAATCCTTATCCGGCACCTTGCAGGCACCACCACTGTTAAGCTTCCTTTGTGAAGTTGCAGCTTTGAAAGAACATGGGGAAGCCAGATTTTTTTCCCTCTAGAACTTGAAATAATCCAGTTTGTTTGGCTCCTCTCAAGATCTTATGCTGGAAAAAAATTATACACTTTAATAGAAATACGTTCCCCCCCTTCATTAAATTAAATCTCTAAAGCCCAATAGCATTTCCAGTACTTATATGAAAATGCCAGTGGGGATTGGAGATTAAAAGCTGTAGTTTTATACAAGTCAATGAAGATCTCAATAGGAAAGAACACTCTTCAGATATAAATTGCTCCAGTATAAAAATTGCATTTTAAAAACTTAGATCCTTTAAAAACACAGTTTTCAGCCCTATTATGATAATGTCTGTTTACGTGTATTTAATATAAGGCTCGTATACATTAGATCTGTTCAATAACACCTCATTAATTATATTTTATTATTATATTTTATTTGTTTGTTAGATGCTCCATTTTTATTGCATTTTCATATACACCTGAGCCATTAAGCTATTTGCATTCAGCTGAAGTGCTGAATTTTCAACTCAAGTGTAAGAAAGGGGAATATGTGTGTTTGTTATGAGCTTCATTTTATGACACATTGGCACCAAACCATCAAAGGTCACTTTTTTTCCTTCATGACCTTGAGTGATGACCCAGGGTTGTTTAAATGGAAAACAACAGAACCTGTCTCCTTATCAAAACTGTTAGAAATGTTTGTGCTTTCATCTATCCAGAGAATAAATCCTGATGGCTATTTTCAGAGAACAATAAGTAAGAAAAATACACTTTAGGATCAAGGAATATTAATATATTCTTAGTTTATACATTCTAGTCGGATGAAGAAAAGGTTCAAGCAGTCTTCTAAGTAGAAGTCATGGAGGATAGCTTCATGTCCTCTTGACACTACTAATCATAGTAACAATAGTCAGATTTTTCTTGGTGAAAGTATTTGGCATTGTATGGGTGACTCTGCTTTGACAGATTTTCACATCTTAAATCATAAGTGGATTGGGTCAGGACAATTTTTTCCTCATTTAAAGTATTGTATGTTATACCTAGAGACATATATCCCCCTCATACTGTTTCCTTCCAACCTCAGTAATTCAAGGATGTAAAAGTCATAAGATAAAAGAAAGGGAGATGGAACTAAATACAGTTTACGCAGTTTGCTATTCATTACACCACTGAATACACCATCTTTTAAGAAAACATCTACACTTCTTCCATGACCATTCAATGATTACTTTTAAACATTTCACCTCTCTCTATTTAAGGATCATGTTAATTATAATCACCCATTACTTTCCTAGGATCCCCTTTCCTTTCAACACAGAGGTCTGAACATGAAAAATAAAATATAAGATGCAAAGTTCAGAGATTCATGCTTTGGCTTCTTGAACTATTGGGATCATTCTCATCCGAAGAGATGGCCAGAGAAGTATTAACTTGGTCTTTGGGAAAAGCATGTTTTTCTCCCTCTTTGTGTTAATGTTCATTCTACTCCATCCATCTCTAAAACCAGAGGACAAGAGCTGACCAGTCAAGGTGATTTGTATAATCTTTGTTTTGAATCTCTATACAAAATCCCTATTTAGAACAGTTTGCTCTTCAAAAGGGAGGAAAAATAGCAGATGAATGCTGACCACAAAGGACAGAAAAATGAAAATACCTCAAACATTAAAAAAAATACTGCAAAGATAATTGGGGTTGAGTCCACTTCCTGGAATAGAGAATAAGGGAGAATGTGCTACCTTCAGACTGATATTGGCAGGATAGGATATTTCTGGAGCTATAGATATATGCATGTCCTCTGTATGTCCCTGATTTCTAGGCTAGGATAATAGCCTTGCCTTTCTCCTTCTAAATTGTACTATTGTTAATTTTCTTATTGTTCTTGCTACGTCTACTTTATGCCACTATACAAAGATCTGTGCATACTCCAGTGCCAATAATAGTAAATTGCCTTGTGATTATCGTCTGAAGAAATGTATTCTTAAAATATACCAAAAATTACATTGGAGAAATGCTAAAAACTACAATGAATCTGAGGTAGGCAGCTATATCTGTGAGAAAAATAAAGCTTTTCATGTACAGAGACATCATTAATATTCTTTTGCTGTATTGTTCAGCATGCAGATTTCTTTAGCTCACAAGAATGGCTTTACAAAGAGAGATCAAAATTAAGAGAAAGGGAAACCCTTCTCTCTACACAGCTGTAGGATGATAGTTTCATGAGAAGGTTCATAAATGAGGATACACACATTTTTAAAAAAGATTATGTAAGTCCAAGACATAGCTGCAATAAATCAATGTGCCTGTAACTCTTTAAGTTATGTCAAAGTTTGGATGCAAGATTTGATATCCCTCTGTGCAAATTTGATTCCAGAACTGATCTACACCTCACAATTGGCAAATGCATTTTCAGTCATAAAACATGATCCCTTTCACAAATTTGGCTTCTCTGCCCAGATAGCAATAGCAATTAGATTTATATACCGCTTATCAGTGCTTATACAGCTCTCCCTAAGTGGTTTACAGAGAGTAAGCATATTGCTCCCAACAATCTCGGTCCTTGTTTTACCGCCCTCGGAAGGATGGAACGCTGAGTCAACCTTGAGCCTTGTGAAATTCAATCTGCCAAACAGCTAATAGCTGGCAAGTCTGCAGTACTGCATTTAACCACTGCGCCACCGAGGCCCTATTAACATCCCAAATTTTCTCAGAATCTCCTAGTCATTCAGAAAAAAAAGATTTGGGGATCACATGAGGGTTGAGCAAGAAGGATATATCTCATCAAACACCTTGTTGTAAAATGCAACTAAATTCAATTGTTACGTTTCCATGCATAATAACATACTGGAAAGAGAAACTAGTTAGGTATTAAGAAAAGGGGAAGTCTGCTTTGCTGAAACTGGAAGTATTGAACTGGTTGAACTAACATTTTCTGTCTCTTGCAAATAGCATGGTTGCAGGACAACACTGGCATTTTAATCCACTTATCAAATCCTCTCATTGATAGTGTTTTCAACCTGTTCATCAAAACTGATGGACACAACAAGGAAAATGGCATAAAGCCAACTGTCACATGATGAGTGGCCTCCGCAAGAAAGTACCATTGATTAATTATTTTGTAAAATGAAGGTGAACCTACACTTTCTCTCAGAGGCTGAAGTTAGTACACATCATTTCTTCTCCCATTTTACTGTCACAACAGCCCAGGGAGGTAGAGTAAGCCAAGAGTTTGTGACTGTAGGAATCATGTATATCCTTTTATTTTACTTTCAGTACTACTAACCATTTTAATTTAGCAGCGTTCAGAGACATAAACAGGCAAACTAGATACACAGAGACTGTTTTTGCAATAGAAACTAGTACAGGCAGCACCAATTACAGACAGAATCTACTGGCTTGGTATCAACATTCTTATCTCCCTTTGTGGCTGAAGAAGAAAAAAATTGTCCTTGTACCAAGAGCTGGCAAACATATAGCAGTGCTAATTTATGCATGTTCACAGAGGTAAGTATACAACCTCTCATTGATAGTGTTTTTCTACCAACATATCTCATCCCTTAAATAAACGATGGTCGAGAAGAAGGCCCTTGGGCTTCAGCATGCATTTATTTTATAAATTTAGTTTTTGCTGGGTTAGATTATTTTTCCCATAAACAATTAAACTTGTCTTTGACTTTAATTAAAAGCTCTCCCTAGGCTGGCATTAAAAAAAAAATCACACACACCACAATTTTCTTTGTAGAAATATGCTTTCTTTTCTTTCAAGGTGTCTAATTTAATGTTTTTCATTCTCTGCTACTTTGTACTTATATGTTTGTGCATAATAATGGACTAATCAGACTCTATATTTCATATTGAGTTTCTAATTAAGGCTTCTTGATATTTTGTGTTAAGAGTTGACAAGGTGACTAAACTCTAAAGCAGAAAAAAACATTTCTGAATAAAAGAAATTCAAATTTTATAGAATAATGTTTAGTTAACCGAATCTTTGCCAATCTTTCACTTTTCAGATATGTTGCATTGCATTTCCAAACCTGACTGAATATTGTATATGTTAACAGAGATAATCATCATCATATCAATAAAGTTGAGAGTTTTTCTTTGCAAAATTTACCTATAGAAATAAACAAATTGGGGTGATGTGCAATTTCACCAAGAAATGAATTGTTCCAACATTATACTGGATAAATTGTATTGGCTTGTATTTTATCATCAAGCTTATATTTTATCTGCTGGTGATTGTTACATTTTAAGTACCTTATGTATAGCTTGGCTTCTGTTTATGTTTTGCTGATTGAACAAGTCCCCTGATTATGTTTTTTAGAATTGATAAGAATGATTTTGTTTTGCTAAAACCCATATGGTTGCAATAATTTTAAATCATCATCATCATCATCATCATCCTATGAGGACACAAGATGCTGGGAAGAAAAGCTCAGCTGGATTAAACCAAATATCCATCAGATCCAGATTTGTTTCCCATAATAACACAATGACTTAATGCCAGTTGCTTTCTCCTGCTATTACTGCTTAGAAATTGGCATTCAGCAATATACTGCCCCTGCATATGAATGTTATGCAGATTAGCTAGCTGTGCACATTTTGAAAATGATCTGAATGGACAGCTTTGGACTTCCCTTGAGCAATGCTGCTTTCATTAAAATAGACTTAATTTTTCCAGGCGGGTTAAAAAAAGATCCTGTTACTTTAAGAGTTATATTAGTTTTAACCAATAGATTCTTATAGCCCTGGCACTCCCCCTCCCTCCCCCTTCTTGCAGAAACCTAAAGGAAAGAAATCAGGGGACTTTAATGAATAGCAGAGAAGTGCAGGGGTGCAGAAGGCCCAAATAACTTCTTCCAAATTGTGCATCCTCTGATGGAGATATACATATAAGGCGATAGTGAATTCTCTTCTACAAATGAATAATCCTTGTGAGCATACTTCATAAAGCAGCCTTTTCGTCTTGCTGTTAAGAGCAATGCAGCCATTTTTAAAAATGCTTTTCCTGCTTTGACTGGCATTTACAGTAGGTAGAAGAGGCTTCTCTGTGTACCCAGGGCCTCTGCCATTTTTTGGCTACAGCAGGCTGAGATGTGAAAAGTCTCATCAACACAAATTGTGGCAGTTCTTCATCTCATCTTCATACATTGCTTCTGTGGCATACAGCTTTTTGCTGAGACAAATTGCTCTTTGCTTCACATTTGAATGTATAGCCATCCTGTATTAAATTATCTCTCTGTTACGCACATAGAATTTACATTAGCAACTGAAGACTAAAATCGCACCCCAAAAACAGTGAAACCACTTATAAATATCAAGGCATTTGCATAACTTCATACCTAAAATATTGATGTTCCCAGATCTCCTTTGCAGATTGAGTGTTTAAAAGCAAGAGTAATTGCAATAAAAATGATACTATTGTACCAGTACAACTATTGGGGTGGTGGTGGTTGGTGTTTGTGTGTGTAGGGAGGGGTCTTGAATTGTATACCCTGAATCTCCTTTTGAATCTTTTTTCCTCCCTCATTTTATACCACATATTATTTGTAGGACACATACATTTTGGAGATATTGAGAATTGTTTCTAGCATTCTGGGATTAGCCAACAAATTTAATAAGATGATGTATGCCTTTCAGGAGACATATTTGATGTTCTATTTATTCTTAGCATTGGCACTCTGAGAGGCACAGAGCTTTATCTATACTTGTCTTATAAATAGAAGTGGAGGGAAGGAGGCGAAAAGAGCAGCCGAAGGAAAGACTTGTCTGCTAAACTTCATGCTACAGTGAGAATGCAGGCAGGTGACATTAAATACCACTTTCTGCTCATTTAATTGTGCATTACTGTAATCTTGCCTTTTGGAATCAAATAACATGCCACTCATCATCCTGTTTCCTATTCCATTTCGTGGAGCCTATATTAAAAAAAATGCAGATACCTATGGTTAATCTAAATGCAAAAACCGGCTTGTGATGGGAAGGCATAAACATAGAAGCCTTTCCGTGCTAGTTAATTCCCTCTCCTTGTAGGGCCATTGGGCTTGACAGTGTCAGAAAGCAGAGAGGCAGAAATGTTTGCTTCTAAGACTTCATGCTGATTAAAAACAAACAAATCGAGAGTGGAAGAGGAGAAAATCCTCTCACTCAAAATTGCTTTGCCATTTTTGACTTTATATATTTGATAACGACTCTCCCTCCACCTCCCTTCCCCTCTCTCCTCTCTTCTCTTCTCTCTCTCTCTCACACACACAAACAAACAGTCCAAAAAGAAAAAGATATTGTTGGCCTTTTCCTTGACAAGAGCATCCCTTCTCCAGGTTATTAAGTTGAAAATGCAGTCAAGTATTAATGCTGAAATTGTTTGCATGTTTTCCCTCCTCTGCACCAAGGACGTTCAGCTGAGGAAGGAGCAGAGGAGTTATTGACTGTGTTAGAGGGAGGATGGGAGTAATGCAATGTTTAGAAATACAGGTGCTCTTTTGTTGTTCCTAGATCAAAAACAGGTCAACCGATCTTGACTGGAAATCTCAGGGTGTTGGTCCCAAGCCACTTAAAGCACTATTGTAGTTCATCACATTATATATACTCTTGGAAAATGTTAGGTAATGCAAATGCACAAAAGGAAGGAAACGCAGTGAAACAAAGAAATCATGTGCCTGCTCTGTGATCGGCATTGTCATAGTAATATGTGAGATGCATTCAAAATGTTGATGTAAGAATAATTCCTATGAGTACAATGCACTTCTAAGATACCTCCAATCTATAAATTGCAGATGTCTATATGCTTCTATAAATTGATTATATTTCCCTATAATCCTTCCCTCTGGCCAAACATAAGAGTTGAATAACTATGTACTCTGTGTAGTTAGGAACGAGGCAACAGTTGTGCTAATTTCCTATTACCGTTTTGAAAATGCTGCTGTACATTAAAGTGATTTTTGCAAATGAAAGCTAAAAGCTAAGCAAAAGCTCTAGTCTGTTTTGCCTAAAGATGATTATTGCATTCTCTATGTTTTACTAAATGACAAACCAATTTGTTACCTGCCTGCATAAACATTTGGCTGTATTAGAACCAGAAATGGTTTATTTTTATTAGCACAAACTTTTATCTTCTTATGAAGACACAAGGGTACAATAAAATTAACATGCAAATACAATGCCCAATTTGCATTTTTCCTCACGGTCAGCAGAACCAAAAGGAAAGAAAATCAATTGTCTATTAGGTCAGCTTCATACACATCAAGAGCTTAAATTAGATCACTGTAACGACTCTTCTAATTTTCAGGCTGCCAAATTAATATAAAATGGTAGAAAGCAGCCCAACTTTCCATCCATTCAGCAGCAAACAGAAACCATGACAGAATGCCTGTTCTAAGATAGCAAATGATATGGCACACAATGAACACAAAATTAGTATAGTGTGCTTATGCATATGGTGATATTATTATTGTTTATATGACTGGATATAAAACTCCAATGTTATCTTTCAGTTACCATTTTGTAGGATTTCCTAGCCCCCCCTAAATAAGTTAAATGATTCTTCCTGTTCTTTCTGGTTCCAACTTTTAATGAAAGATCATAGCTCAATTTTTTTCCGGCAGCTGGGCAACCTGAGCTTCTCAGAGAATGGTTAGACAGAATAGTTTGGGTACCAATTTGTTATTGATGTGCTATGTTTCTTATTAGTGGAGTTAATAGTGATGGTGCACAGTTTTCCATTTCCTCCTTCCTTCTCCCCCCAATCCTTCCACGTTTTAAAAATAATCTTGTACAGTCCAGCATCTGCCTATCACATTTCTTATCCTTCTTTACAGCTATTGTCCCAAAACAGAAAAGATTTGTTATCTAACTCTCAAGTAAATAAAGGAAATGAATTCTTCCCCAGTGTGCCAGCAACAGTAAACACAAGGCAAAATGTCATATCTTTTATTTCCCCCTTGAATGCTATTTCTTGATAACAATATTTTTGTTGTTCATTACTTTGTTGTCCCAGGAAGCTCTGGATTCGTTGAACTTGGCATGTGGGCCATTTAATTATTCAATTACTGTAAATCAATTAAAATTTCTTGAATAACTTTATGCTACAGAAAAAAGGGCACTTGGAATTAAAGTTTTCAAACAGGTGTAGGGTTTTGTTCTAAGGCAGTGAGTTTTAAAGGGTTATAATTGGGACAATTAAAAAATCACGACTTAATGGATAAATATAGTTTCATTGACTACCACAGTTAGAATATACCCAAAAGCTGGGCATTGCTAGTCAGAAGGTGAACACAAAAGATGGGCACTGTTGTTGCTAGGGAAATGTGATCCATCAGGATTTCTTATCTATTAACACAGCTGACTCCTGGCTCAGGGAAGGTTACTGCCTTTCACTGTTTGTGTCTGGCTCATCTTCAGAGGAAAGGAATTTCTGTTTTTCTAGCCATCAACTAATGAAGGTCAATCTGGGGCCATATATATTGTTCTTTTATTACAATTATGCACTCTCCATTCAATCAACCCTTCTCTTCTTTTCATTTAACGGTAGCATGTAAGATTGAAACAGCCAGTGAAAATATGTTTGTTTCTTTTATACAAGGACTGATTGTGATGAAAACTTTTAAAAAGTTAAAATTTAGTTGAATATTGAAAGTTTGAAAACTGGGGAAACTAATCAGAATTTGTACCAGAGACAAATTCCTCGTTGTGTCTAACCACACTTGGCAAAATAAAGTATTCTATTAATTCTGCTAATTAAATCCAAAATTACTTCTTAAAGCAGCTATACCACTTGGTAATTGTTGATATATGTTTGTGCACATTTACTAGTGTGGGCTGATAAAGCATGGCATATGACTGTTTTTCAAAAATACCCCGTTGTGTATTCATCAGTGTTAAGAGGTTTGTTGGAACTGAGAACTGAATCTTGATTTCCATGGATCCAATGCCATTTTCTTCCTTTGAAAAGTTAAAAAAAGCCCAAATGTTATAGATAGAACCTGATTTTTTTTCCTCTCTTCTCACAAATTCTTCCAAACTTTAACAACCCTCTTTTGTAAATCCAATATAGGAAAAATGATCTGTCTTTTTTTTTTAGTTGACTGGGTTATTCTGGGAGTTGAAGTCCACAAGTCTAAAAGATGCCAAGACTGGACACCCCTGGCCTATCCAATAATTATTTGCGCATGTCCCATTAAGCTTTTTATCTGGCTTGCCAAAGACATTCCCCCCTGAAGTTCTATATCTTGCTTCTATGGATCAACAGTTTTCTAAACTCCTTGAACTTCTCTAGGAAGAAAAGCTTAGTCAAGAAAAACCATCTTAGTTGAGATATTTTGATTCAAAGGACCAGTTCCTGAAGTCTTGCTTATCCTTCAACTTTCTCATTGGAAAAAGTAAGAAACAAGACAATAAGAAATACACAAAACAAAGGCACTTAGGAACTACCCTACTCCTGAAAACCCTCGGTTCCTTTATTTAATGTCAGATAAATATAGGAAAATTTTATTTATTTATTTAAAAAAACCTCTTTCTTTTTTCAACAGTGAATCTTCGTCCCGGAGCAGAACAGAAAGTGGTGTTTATTACAGCCCGTGTCCATCCAGGGGAAACACCATCATCTCTTGTATGCCAAGGTGAATAGCTACATATGTAAGAATTTGAATGAAATTCAGGAACAGAACTCCGGGTGAAACCTGTCTCTAACCATTACATTTATTAGTCTCTGTTACTTAAACTTGCAAGCTTGATTGTTTTAGCTTAAATTTTAAATGGGGATGATTCAGAACTACACCATTTTTTCTGCCATTTGTGGGCATCAGGATTAGCCCTAGAAAAAAATCCTGTCTGAAATTTTGGAGGTTCTGCTTCCAGTCAGTGTGTAATCTAGAAAAATCTATGGTTGACATCTATGGTTGAGACTTTCTAGTTAGGGAGTCCAAACATTGCCATAAAACAAACCTTATACAGTAGACTAGTATTAGCTGTGGAAGGAAATAGGGTTTAAACTAAGTTTAATAACATATTATTGAATGCCAAAATACTTGCTTGGTAATGAGTTTGCTGACAAAACACCCTGGAGCTGATAAGACTACTACAGCTGGAATGCATTCCTATATAAGATTATATGGAATGGCTCAAACCTTACACAGCCTTTATAAGAATAGTAGGGAATGGCCTTCTTAGTTCATACTAGCCAGTCAAGGACTGCTGGTTGGGATACTTGAATAAATCTTCCATTTAGAAGTTGGTTTGTCTCTAAGTATCATAGAAGGGAAATATAGATAATTATGTTTACTCTGATTTGAGAATTATTGTGGAATGGTAGGACAAAGTTATTCTGAATGGTGCAGAAAATAATAAAGCATTGAAGAAAATGCTTGAGAGTAGTTATAGTTGTCTTGCATTTTTTTAAACTAAAACATTAAATTCTTACAACACAAAGATGAGCATGGAGAATTGTATTAGAAACTTACTTGTCAGCAACAGTCTTGCAAACTTTATGAATGGAAGGACTGGGAAATGGTGGATTTCCATCTATAATGAACCACAGGACTTACTGTCGCTTGAGGATATGCTTCTTGTGTGTCATTAGTATTCTAAAGACTGATGAAGAATCAGAGTAAATCGGTCTCCTTGTCTGGACATTGATGGGACTGGATGCTGGATCTGCTACCTCTGCGGACCCATGACTAGACTTCCCTGTCCGAGGACTCCATTCGGAGCCTAAGTTACCCTTGTAGCGGGACGAAGCAATAGAGGATGATCCGGCAGGTCGAGGAAAGCCACATCTCTCCTCCCTAGCCAGGCACTTTCTGAAGCCTCTGACAGAAGAAGCGGCGGAGTATGGCCACCATGAAGCCGCTGCCATTCCAGGCACCAGATTGGGCAGGAGATTGGTGAAAGCACACAAGGACTGTTCTTAGGGTAAGATAAATACTCTAAGCTTACCCGATAATCATCTTTGGAATTGGTTCCCAGAACATTGAATGAGCAGCAACTAAAAGACTGTGGAAATAAATAAATAAATAAATAAATAATAAATAATGGAGCCGACAAACAGCTGATTTTGAAAGACTGAAACATATTTAAATAAGGGAGGATGGAGGTGACCCAAAGGAGACGATGGAATACTTTTAACATGTTCCAAAATGACTGATATGTGCCTTCCATAAAGCAACAAAGACCTGGCTCTGTCGGAAGACCTGGATTTAATGTGCCCCCCCTTGGATGATTGTGAGTGTGATTGTTGATGATTTTCTTTCTATACTGTACTATTGTGTTTTTATTTGCTGTAAGCCACCTCGAGTTCCCCTTGATTGGGGAAATGAGGCGCGGTATAAATCTAAATAAATAAATAAATAAATAAATAAATAAATAAATAAATAAATAGATAAATAAATATGATGAAACTACCGTATATATTCGAGTATAAGCTGAATTTTTCAGCCCCCCAAAAAGGGCTCAAAAGTCACTCTTGGCTTATACTCAGGTCACCTGCCATTTTTGCCCTTTGAGCATTGCGTTTTCCAACTGAAAATGCACTGCACCCAGATCGCGGTCTGCCTCAGGTAGAGAGCAGGCTCTTGGGGCTTGCGGTGTGTGATTCCCACCCCCAGGCGATTCCAGGCCCGTTTGTGTCTTTGCTGACTGGGGTGGAGAGGGGGGAGCACTGTTGCATTTTCAGATGATTCCAGGCCCCTCACCCCCACCCCAGTAGGCAAAAGCACAAACAAGCCTGGAATTTCCCAAAAATGCGTGGGGGCAGAGGAATCCAATCCTTCTATCCTTGAGCTGAGCTGCAATGGATGACAATGCCCATCTTCGCGATTCTCCCCTGGAAAAACCTCCAAGCTCTTTGCTCTTTCTGCAAATGGTACCTCCCCCTCCTTAACTGCAACTCTCCACTCCGGACGGGCTGTTAAATGTTGGACTGTTCCACAGGTGCAACACGTATGGATCATGCCTCTCTCTCGCCCCACAGGTCACACGCAGCAGCAGCCCCCGTTGCCACTGCCAGAGTTCAGCTCATGGCCCCTTGCAAGGCAAGGCAAACTGCGGTGTCGAGGGGACATCCCGGGCTCGGTGACCTTGCACGTTGTTTGCCTAGGGATGACTCCACCACACACAGCCCACCTGGTCACCAAGGTTCAGGGATGTCCTCCCGCCCATTGCAAGGTCCCTCCACCCCCTTGGCCAGGGAAAGCACCAACAGACCTGGCCTCCACATGTCCTACGGTCTGCCACTGATCCCCCGCTTCCTGAAATCTCCCGAAAACATGTTGGAGATAGGTGGTGGGGATCAGCAGAGGGCCATGCATTTATTTGGCCTCCAGGGCCAGGAACGGGACAGCAGCTTCACACTTGTTACCCTCAGCTGACACCACTCGAGGACCAGCCCTGAACAGCTGAGTGGTACCTGGTCAAGCCAGGCCCTCAAATGGAAAAAGATGGAGAAATACTTTGCAGATTTTGACAACTGTTACCTGCCTTGCTTGGGGAAAGTCACCTGGCAATGGTGAGGGAATTGAGGCACACATGATTGGCACAGGAGCAGGAGGGGTGGAGGGAGCTGAAACGATGAGGGCAGAATAGGAAAAAAGGGGATGCAGGGAAGGAGCGATTGCGCTCCATGGCACTTCAGAGGCTGGCTGCTCAAAATTGGGGATGAAAGCCCCTTTTGGCAGGCAGCCTTCTTTCCCCATGGAAGCAGGTGGGGTGGGTGAGGGGTGGAGTGGGAACTCTGCTGTGGGATCATGATGGCGATTTAGAGACTTCGATAGAAGTTAGAGCCATAACTCCTGAGATCTTACCAGGAGAGGAACGGCTATTACTTTGCAAGATCAGCCCTGGAAAAAAAGCAGTTGCAAGGCACTGAAGATTAGGGTGGAGGCATGGGTGGAGGCGCCTCGCAACCAGGCTAAAACTTGGGACCTTCATTTCCAGCATCCAGAAGATCAGGAGGTCTGTCTAGTGCAGTGGTTCTCAACCTTCCTAATGCCGCGACCCTTTAATACAGTTCCTCCTGTTGTGGTGACCCCAACCATAAAA
>JANHGC010008429.1:0-11995 GCA_027560395.1 Boaedon fuliginosus
TTTCCTGGATGTCAGAGAAGGGTGTCTCTCTCGGGGTCTTGAAAGGAGGCTCATGATGTAGCTGTCCATCCTAGAATCATAGGGATCTAATTCCAGGCCTCCTGCTCAGCACAGGGTCATGCAAATGCTTTTGACCATCACCAAACCTTTGAGGGACCCAGAGCCTGGAACGTACCGTGGCCCTGGAAGAGCATGTCCCAGGTGCCCTGCTGTCCACGGTCCTGGAATTCGTTCCCCTGGTCCACCAGGGCCTCCTTAATGGCCTTGTAGCCACACAGCACCACGATGCGCCGGGCCCCCAGATGGAGTGTGTAGACCGGCCCATACTTTTCGCTCAGCTGCCAGAGAAAGAAAAGGGGGGAGAATTGGCCGGTGGAACAGAATTGGTCCTTGTGAACATCTTCCCCCAGCTGACCAGATGTGACCCTGGGCAGAGAGGGTCTCAGTGGGGAAATCTATGGGGTAGGGCTCCTGCTGTGGATTATCTTTATTCAAAAGCAGAGACCTTCAGCTGCCGGGGAGGAGGGCTGTCTGTTTTGTCCCACTCTAGGATGAGCTGCCAAGAGCCGACTTTTAGCCTTGTCTCGGCTCAGGGGCCCTTTTGCTGTCTCCCACACCCCTCCTTCTCCCCCCCAACTGCTCCCAATTTCCCACCTGCCTGGTTGTTGAAAAGGACTCCTGTAGGTCAGGAATCCGAACACTGATATGGCAATCAAGAAATTTAAATCTTGCTGCAATATCACTCTCTCTGTTTCTAATTATTTAAAAAAGTTCAGGAAGTATCTATGGCCCGTTTTCTGAATAAGACATTTACGAAAATGCAGAAGCTTTCACGAGAGCTGTGGGAAGAAATCTCTGCTGGTCCAGCATCCACAGGAGACAGAGAGTGCCGCTTTCCCATTGGCACATTTGGTGAAAAAGCACATTTGAGGGAAGGCAGCTGGGGAAAGCTTACTATGCCTTTTCTCGAGATTTGATGAGGGGGAGTCATTCTGAGGCCCTCCCTGGGCTTTGGCTCCTCTAGACTAACACGGCTCTCCTTCTAGAGCTTTCTAGAGGAGACGGATGGATCAGGGGGCCTTACCTTGATGAGTGAGTTGGGCAGGTTATTTCGGTCTATCCAGAGCAGGTTCCCAATCAGGGGGAGGGGCGTGGGTCCAGGGGGCATCTTGCCCCTTCGGTGCATTTGTTGCCAAGAGGAGAGGACCAGGAGGCCGGCCAGGCAGACGGCCAGGAGGAGGGTCCCTGCTCCCAGGAGATCCATGGGGATGGGCAGCTCCAGCACTTGCAAGGGGATGCTATGGGGAGAGTGTCAGCCTGGCTCTCCAGCGACTTAATATGGGATCCAGATAGGAATGCAACACCCACCTCGTCATCCAGGTTATGCAACAGCCCAGGTCTCTTCCAAGCCAGGCAGGAGGGCATTTCTGCCAATTCATATATATTCAACTTGTAGCTGGAGGCTGCTCAGTAGCCAAAAGGCGGTGTGTGTGTGTGTGTGTGGGGGGGGGGGGTTACTTCAAGACCTGCTTTAAACAATAGTTTTCTTCTTTAATTACCTCCCTTTTCCTTCAAGACAAGGGCTGCGCCAACTGCAGCAATCACCCGTATCAAAGACCCTTTATAGTGACCTCCACAAAGTCATTGTACAGATGATGCAATTTGCCATTTTTTTTGGTGGTGGGTGGTGGTGAAAGGCGACCCTTGAAGTGGAGTTTTCTTCACCCATCCTGGGCCGAAACCAAAGATCTGAATGGAGGCTTCAGCCAAAGGGTTGCAGAGGGAGCATGAATATGCAAGGCAAAGCATTCGTTGATTGCAGGATTGGATTTTGGGTCAACTCCAAGGTGCTTTTAAAGAGGCTTCTCTGCAAACACGGGAGCTCCATCATCGCCTGAAATAGTACGGGGTCTCCTGCCTGAGCTGGCGCTTGGACCAGCTGATCTCCTAAGTCCCTTTCAACTCGGTTATCCTGATGTCTTCCTATTCTGAGGACTGCCAGCCCAGCGGTTTGGGGGGAATAGCCAGTTGCCCTCTGCAGGGCAGGGAGCTGCTAGGCACTGTGGCCAAGGGCCATTAGGGCTGCCACTCATTCAGGGGAAGGAGAGGCTGGTGGGAAGGGGGGATGGAAAGGAGTCGGGAGATGCACAGGCAAGGGGCAAGCGATGTGTGCAGGTGATGTGGCAAGGGGGAAATGCCACTCTTTGGAAACCCCTTTGGACTTCCTGGAGCACAGGGCGATTCTCCCAGGGAGGAATTGGCTGGAGTTGATCCAAAGTTTCTGTAATTCCTGTCCCCAGTCGCCGGACCGTCCAAAGGCTGAGCAGGCAGTTCTTCGTGCCCACTTTGGCCCCAGCCAAGAAGAACACTTTGATTAAGGTGCGTGAGTTTCAACGAGAGCAGCGCAAGCATTGCAAAGGAATCCCCGCTGCTCTTTGCCCAGGTATCCTGGAAAGAATTCTTAAGGGTGAATCTTTCGCACATCAGGGTTGGCCAAATCACAACCAATGTGGATCCAAGCAACAGTTGCACACCCTGCTGATATTCCTTGCCAGTCCTGGCAGTTCTGGTAAAAGTTTCTGAATCACGCCCAAGTCCTGTCAGGGGGAACCCTGCCTTACCCCTAACAGGACTCCCTCTGTGCCTTTCAACCACCTTTTGCAAAATCCCTTTGTGGGCTATTGGCTGCTGCCCAGGTTGAGGCCCCGGTGGGGCCCTTGAAGGGCAGTGGAGGGCAGCAAAGGGAGACCACGTGAGTGATGGAACTGTAAGAAAGAGCAGGGTCTGCAACCGAAGAGAATTTCCGTCCCTCCATTATGGGGGTTGCAAAGCTTCCACTATGGATCCCAGCTTCCACTAGAGTAGTGTTGGGGGATCCCCAATGCCAGGCATTTTGGGGCAGCCCAGAGGAGATCCGAATGAAACATGGGTGCAGGACCTGGAATTCTGCTCAGGAAGGGTAGGGAAAGGGCAGGCCGGCTCTTGGCATCGACTGGCAGTGGCCTCAAGCTCCAGGTCTGCCTGCTGGCACAGGAACCTTCATTTTCACCTCCACTTCCATTTTAGGTCGGCAAAGAAAGTTTATTTCACAGTCAACATACAGATGTTACAAGACAGAAACCCACGTGAGTTGGCAATTTCAAAGGAGAGAGACAGGATTGAACTCGATCTATTCTCCAAAGCACCTGAAGGCAGAGCAGAAGCAATGGATGGAAACTAATCAAGGAGATAAGCATCCTGGAACTAAAGAGAGATTTCCTTTCAGCGAGGACAATTAATCAGTGGAATAACTTGCCTCCAGATGTTGTGGGGGTGCCATCACTGGAGGTTTTTAAGAAGAGCCTGGACAGCCACTGAAATGGCATAGAGTCTCTTGCCTGAGCAGCAGATTGGACTAGAAGACCTCCAAGGTCCCTTCCAATGCTGTTATTCTGTCTCGGCCCCTTTGCCCATCCCAGAGATGGACCTGCGCAAAGCATTAAGCACGTGGCTCCTGGGAGGACTGTGGGAGATGTGGGCATCTCAGGCACCTTTCCCCAGCTCAGCCAAGCATCTTCTTCTCTAGTCCCAGCTACTTTTCATGGTGAAGGTTTCTTGGTTGAACAGCAACTACAGCGTGCAGAGCAGCTTCAGAGTGTGGCGAGAATGGGGGAGACCAAGACACTGCAGCTCAACTCCCTCTCCCGCCCGGAGACGGCCTGCCCAGAGCTGCTGCAGGAAAAGGCACAGAGGCTGGGGGGCAGGAGCAGGACGTGCAACACAGCGCAGGAGAATGGTTGCCCATAGGTGCCAGGCTCTCTGGAGATGGAGAGACAGCTGTGGTGCCCTTAGCAAGAGAGCCATGTCCTTAGAGGGTATCTCCTGCAACCAGAGGAAATTGGCAGGGTGAGGGGAGATGTAGAAGGGAACATTGCAGAGGCTCCAGAAGGCCCCTCACTCAGCGGGGGATGACAGAGAACACATAGGGCCGTGGGATCGTGGCAAACCCCACCAACATCGGGGAGAGGTCGACGTCTTCAGGGGGAACAGCTGACTTGAAGTGGAAATGCTGCAGGATGCTGGTGAGGAAGAGGAAGAGCTCAACACAGGCCAGATTTTCTCCGAAGCAGAAGCGTTTTCCTGCAAAAGACCAGAGCAGAGTGGCCAGTGGGCAAGAGGACCCCCTACCTGCCTCCCCAACAGGGTCTGAGAGGGTCCTTCCTTTGAAGATGCACCAGAGGACTTGGGGATCCTTTCTGTGGTCTCAGCATCTCTTTTGAATTTGTGCTTTGTGGTGGAAATGCACAGCTACGGCCAGGATGTGTTTCTGCACCAGCCCTCTGCTTCCTGGCTAGGAAAGTGGGGTGACCTTGAAGGGGTTCTTTGTGGGAATTCTCAGAGGCAACTTTGTGGCTTGAAAAATTTGGGGCTCACCAATGGAGAAGGGTATGAAGGCCTCATTCTTCTGGAACTGCCCCTTCTCATCCAGGAAGCGTTGGGGGTCAAACATCTCAGGTTTTTCAAAATGTTTGGGGTCTCTCATCGCTGTTCCCAACATGGGGAATACCTCGGTCCCCTGAGGGCAGGAAGTAGCATCAATTATTCTGGCTGAGAAGGATGGGAACAATGCTCCAATTGATTTGGAAGACAGTCACCCTTGATGACTGCACTGCAGTTGTAGCTGAAGGGTGGGAACAGAGATATCCCCCCCTTAATACCTTGGGAATTGAGTACCCTCTTAACTGGACATCTTGGGTGACACGCCGTGGCAGTCCCAGGGGGAGAATGTCCCCAAATCTCTGCATCTCATGAATCACAGCTTCCATGTAGGGCATCTGCAGCCTGTCCTCCATGCTGGGAGTCCGATTGACCCCAATGACGCGGTCAATCTCCTCGTGGATCTTCTCTGGGGAGAGATCAGAAACAGTAATAGAAAAATCCCGATCCCAGTCGGTCCAGTGGGACCGGTCAATTCCACCCAATGAGAGAGGAAGAGATTCCTCCCCTGGAGAAAAGGTGATGGGACTCCAACAAATCCCTCAACTGCTCCCTGGGAGGAGGAGTTGGGCCTTGGAGTCCCAACTGTTCCAACCGCCGCCCTGCTCTCTGGCTGGGGTTTCTATTTCTCTGTTGCCATGAAGGTTACCTTCCACCTCTGGGTACTTCAGCAGGATCAGGAACCCATAACGCAAAGTGGTGCTGACCGTTTCCGTACCACCAATGAAGATGTTAAGTGTGGTTGCGACCAGTTCCTCCATGGAGAAGAAAGAGTCAGGGTTGCTTTCTTCCTTGGTGAGAGAAAGGGGACATTTTTTATCAAGAGCTGTGAAGCTCCAGGCCTTTCACAGCTCTCCTCATTTGCTGATGTCCGAACTTCTCTAGAGGTCTAGACACCCCGAACCTTGATGAGGCTGACTTTGCTGTCCCACACTGGTTTTGTGTTGATTTTAACTGTGGACCACACCTTGGTTGCACACTCGCCTGTTTGTTTGAGGCCTTGTAGGGCAGGAATCTGGGCAGTTCCTTTCAAAAGACCCTTGGAAGGAGACTCTCCCAAAGGTTTGTATCTGGTCCCATAGTTTCCAATGAAGGAAGAAAACAGCCAAGCTCAGAGTGCACCAAGGCCCCGTCATTTGAGTTGGTCTGAGTCTATTACTGTGTGTGTTTATCATCCCATTAATCAGGTCAAGGTGTCCCCCCTTCTACCTGCTGCATTTTCACCAGGAAGCAGTCAATGAAATCCCTTGGAGAGTTGGGGTCCAGGGTCTCCAGGTGGGCTTTTGCCTTCTTGGCCACACATTCCTTCAGCTCGGAAAACATCTTGAGAGCCATTTGATGTGAGCCAGGGAGGCGTTGCACAATGTCAAAGAAGATGTCAAAGAGCTGCAGGTTGGGTGGCAGGTTGGAGAAGGGAAGAAAGAAAGGTTTTACTGGGAGATGAAGACCTTGGCAAGTATAGCTGAGGTGGGATGGGGGTGGGCAAGGCCTGGGAGGGGATGCGATGGATCCCAGGAGACCTGTGAGTGCTTGACCCTTCCTTTTCTCCCCCAGGTGAGTTGCTTCTTCAGGTCTGTAGAAGAAGATTCTCCTTCACCTTGTAGGGGGAGAGAGCCAACTGCTGCCCAACCTTCTTCCCTGGGAGGAGAGTAGATGCCCCTTTAGGTGCATTTCAATCGGCCAAAGTCTGGGGCGACCCTGGCATTCTATCTCATCCCACGTTGGGAAAAAGGTTGTGAAATGGGCATTTTCTGAATCTGTTGAGGGGCACCCAAGATAGGCAGATAAACAGGAGGCCTTCATCACTTCTTCTCAAGGACCTCAGCCCCAGTGCCTCGAGGTTCAGAGCCCTGAATGAACGCTGATGCTTTCCCCAAGGATAAGTAGCAGAATGGAGCAGGGGGGCAGTGTACCTGTCCCCGGGCTGAGGAGCTGAAGCGAAATATTTCTGTTATTGTGGTCAGCAAAGAGAGGAACTCTTGGTCTTCATAGTCAAAGCGGCTGCCAAAGGCGATGGAGCTGATGACGTTGGACACAGAGCGGCTCAGGAAGTAGGTGGGGTCAAAGGGGGCTCCTGGGGGGAGAGAAGCCCTTCTTGATGCTCGTGCAGGGACTGCGGGGTCTGGGGATTGGCCTTGCAGAGAGAAGACTGTGGTGTCTCCACCTTGCCAGGCACAACTCCTCCTTAAATGCTTCTGGCTTCACCACTGCCTCGTGGGGATCAGGGAGATGTGGGGGGCACCCTTTGACAGCCAGAGTCCTTGCCAGGGCTCAAACAGAGCAGTTGATGCTGTGGGCACCCCTGGGCCAGAGAGGGGGAGCCCAGACCCTCAGAAATGGGAGGAGTTCAGGTGTGCCCATTGCTGAAGCCAGCAGGGGAATCTGAGCCCCAGCCCGCCCTTTGCAGGCAAAGAAGACAAAAGGCAACGTGGACCCTGAGCCAGATCAGGCTGCAGGCTGCCATGCCAAGGGCTGGGCAGGCTGGGGAAGCCAGAGCCAAAGCAAACAGAAACTCTCCAGGCTGAACCTGAGAGTGTGCTAGGGCTGCGGGAAGTGGACCGTTCCCTTGGTGGTCTTGGTGCCTTTGACAAAGTTTGTTTGGATGGCTCAAGCCAACTTCCCATTTTGGATCTTTGGGCTCATTAGCCACCCATGAGCCATTTTCTCCAGCCCCCCTCCCCCATGAATTGTTCCCTCGCCCCACTTCTGGGGGCTCCAGAAATCCACCTACCTTTTGTGCCCCTCAGAGCTTCCAGCAGGAAGTGGGATTCTTCCAGGATCCGCTCTTCGATGGATCTCTTTCCCACCCCAAAATTGCGCAGGGTCATGATGGAGAACCGTCGCAGATGGATGGGTTTTTTCCCATTGCTGAAGGCAACTCCTGGAGGCCAAAAGACAAAGGTGGGGGGAAAAGGGGTGCTGGGACCCAGAAAGACCCCCAACAAGCGCAGGACTGCTCAGAGCAGGAAGAGGCCCTTCTGAGCCCTTTCTTAGAGCAGAAGCAGTGCAGAGCTCCCTCCCTGGAGGACAGAGAAGGGGGTCTCTCTAGGGGTCTTGAAAGGTGATCTTGCTGAGTCAACTCTGAGATGAGGGAGATGGAGGGACTGAGCGCATTGCCTGGTCCGGCATTCCTGCAAAGTGCAAGGAACATCAACTACAGCTTCCCCCCAGATGCCTGTCTAACAAAACCCGCCATTAAGTCGCTGGGGGACGCAGGTCTTGGAACACACCATGGCCCTGGAAGATCCAGTCAAAACTGGCCTGTTGGCCCCGGTCCCGGAACTCGTTCCCCTGGTCCACCAGGGCCTCCTTAATGATCTCAAAGCCGCAGAGCACCACAATGCGCCGGGGGCCCAGCTGGACGGTGTAGACCGGCCCGTACTTTTCGCTCAGCTGCCAGAGAAAGAGAAGGGGGGAGAATTGGCTGGTGGAGCTGAATTGGTCCTCATGAGTATCATCCCCAGCTGACCAGATGTGACCCTGGGCAGAGAGGGTCTCAGTGGGGAAATCCACGGAGTGGGACTCCTGCTGTGGATTGTCTTTATTCAACAGCAGGGGTTTAGCCCCTGAGACCCTCAGATACTTGGGACGAGGGCTGTCTAGGTTGATATTATCATTCCTGGCTGCCTCCTAAGGTGCCCTCTGGTTCAGGAGCACTTTCAACCCTCCCAGGGACTCCCCAGTTCTGCCCCCAACTTCCTGTCTGCCTGGTTGCTGTAAAGGACTCCAACAGGAAAGAAAGATTGACTTGTATTAAAATTGAGATTTAGCATGTGTGTGGGTCTGCGCTATGTGGGCTGCTGCAACCTCCCTTTCACACAATAAGTATTTAAAAAACCAGGAGGAGTGTGGGTGTGTGGGGCATTTTCTGAATAAGACATTTACGAAAATGCAGAAGCTTTCATGAGAGCCATGGGAAGAAATCTCTGCTGGTCCAGCATCCACAGGAGATAGAGAGTGCCGCTTTCCCATTGGCACATTTGGTGAAAAAGCACGTTGGAGGGAAGGCAGCTGGGGAGAGCTTACTATGCCTTTTCTCGAGATTTGATGGGGGGAGTCATTCTGAGGCCCTCCCTGGGCGTTGGCTCCTCTAGACTAACACGGCTCTCCTTCTAGCGCTTTCTAGAGAGGGCAGTGGTTCTTTGGCCAGCCATGATTGCTGGCGATTCTGCAGTCAGAACTCTGCCCTCTTCTCAGCAATAGGTTTTGGAAGGACCTGCGCCCACCAGCTGCACCCAGCGGGTTCTATGAAGAGACCCATGAGGATCGAGACATGGAAGGTGACCTGGGTGTTTGAATGGAGAGGAGACATCCCCCTGCCCTCTTCCCTCCAGGCCCCAGTCCAGTGTGCAAAAGGTCACAGCCTCTGGCTGTCCTCAGGAGGCAGGAGCACGTGCAGGGAAGGGAACGGCAGGGGCTGCGTTGCTCTGTCCGGGGAATATCTGCCTACTGGCCAGCTAAGAGTCAACAAGGGTTTCATCATAGCATCTGATCAACCACCCAAGCAGCCTGACTCCTCTTCCTCCTTCTGAGGCCTGCCAAACAGAGGTACAGGGAGAATCCCCGTCAAGCTTTGGGGTTCTGGGCTCTCCCAGCCAGCTGGCCTTCAATGCTGGGAAGTCCAAAGCCAGCAAGAGCCACGAGCTGGTCAGGGTGAAGGCAGGAAGGAGCAGGGGAAGGGGAAGGGGAAGGGGGTTGGGCAGGGGGTTGGGCGCAGGGGGCGGGGAGGCCTTACCTTGATGAGTGAGTTGGGCAGGTTATTTCGGTCTATCCAGAGGAGGTTCCCAATCAGGGGGAGGGGCGTGGGTCCAGGGGGCATCTTGCCCCTTCGGTGCATTTGCTGCCAAGAGGAGAGGACCAGGAGGCCGGCCAGGCAGACGGCCAGGAGGAGGGTCCCTGCTGCCAGGAGATCCATGGGGACAGGCAGCTCCAGCACTTCCAAGGGGCTGCCTTGGGGAGAGTGTCAGCCTGGCTCTCCAGCGACTTAATATGGGATCCAGATAGGAATGCAACGCCCACCTCGTCATCCAGGTTATGCAACAGCCCAGGTCTCTTCCAAGCCAGGCAGGAGGGTATTTCTGCCAATTCATATATATTCAAATTGTAGCTGGAGGCTGCTCAGGAGCCAAGTTGGGGCTCAAACAATAGTTTTTTTCTTCAATTACAGGTTAAATTAAAGGTTGCATAAATATCAATAATCATGTGCATCAAAGACCATTATAATGATTTTCTGAGCATCACAAAGTTATTGTGCAGTTGATGCAAGTTAAAAATGCTTTTGGAGGTGTGGGGAAAGGGAAGCTTTCCTCTGAGCATGGAGTTTGCTTCATCCGGGGCAGAAACCAGGAGGCTGATGCAAGGTTGAATGGAGTGAAGGGCTGCAGGGGGACTGTGAATATGCCAGGCAAGGAACGTTCATCGATTGAACTTTGGGTCAAGTCCAAAGTGCTTTTACAGATGCAGCAGAGAACCTGCAGCCTAGATATCTAGGGGGTGGGGAGGCCATTGACCTCTGCAGGGGAGGGAGTTATTAAGAGCCATGGCCAATTGGAGTCTGGCAGTTGCTCTTCCATTGTAATCTTTTCGGCTTGTAACAGGGGCTGGTTGGGTGGCACAATCTTGCCCTGGTTTAGCTCCCTTCTCCAAGGCTGGTCCTGATTCATGTTGACAGTGAGCAAGAGGTCCAGCATTGGCTATTCCTTTGTGTGATGCCATGGGGCTTGGTAGTTTCTCTGCTCCTTTCTGTCCCTTCGTGGTCGCCAATTATTAGAAGATCAAAGCTGGCAATGAATGCGAGAAAAGAGGCTGCTAGATTTCTCCATTTAATTTTCAGAGTGCAGCACAGAGGTTGTCTCCCAAAAAGCTAATCTACGAGAATGTTGTTCCCAGGAGACTTCGAGCTGCACTTCCGGCACTATTGGACATGAGGACCATGAGCTCCACAGCCTTGCTCCAAGCTTTCCTTGTCAAAGGACTCTGAGAGGAGCCATAGTCACCTTGGAGGGGTGGTGAAATAAAGGGGATCCCCGGGCAGGTCGAGGAGAGCCGCAACTCCTCCCTGACTCGGAAAATCCCTTATCTGAAGACTTGGAACACTGGTGGTGGTCAATATGGCCGCCACAAAGTCGGAGTCAGCCAGAAAAATTAAGACTATGCAGGAGCGAAGAGAGTTGTGAACGGGGATTGCTGCTGGGTGAGATGATTTTGCTGCATTTAAAATCTACTCCAAGAAAATAAAATTAAGAAAAAGTGACTAAACTATCAGTATATTTAACCAAATGGGGAAAGAAAATACTTTAAAAAAGAGATCTATGTTGTAACTCAAAAGAAAGAGGCAAGAGGTGGGCAGGGGTTACCAAGGGAAGGTACCCCAGTTCTGCAAAGACTAACCTTACCGGCGCTAAGCAGCGAAGCTCACCCTGGCCTTTCTCAGTGAAAGAGCAGCTGGAGTTGAGCCCTTCTCTCGTGCGCACTTGGCATTGGCTGGTACCCACCTCAAGCACCAACTCTGCCAGGACGCTTGAATTTCGCCTCCACTTCCATTTTAGGTTGACAAAAAAAGTTTTTTCATATACAAAACAGGTCAACATACAGAGGACATTTTACAAGACAGAAATCCTCCTGAGTTGGCAACTTCAGAGAAGAGAGGCAGGACTGAATTAGACTGGCTGAGAAGGGGGAGACCAGAACACCAGCTGAATTCTATGCCCCCCACCCAAAGCTGGCCTGCCCGGAGCTGCTGCAGGAAAGGGCACAGAGGGTGGGGTGCAGGAGCAGGAGGAGGAACACAATCCAACGGAAGGGGTGCCCATAGGCACCAGGCTCTCTGGAGATGGAGAGGCAGCTGCGGTGTCCTCAGCAAGAGTGCCATGGCCCTGCCTTGCGGGGTTCCTCAGGGGTCCATCCTGTCTCCCCTCCTATTCAACATTTACATGAAGCCACTGGGGGAGATCATTCGACGACACGGGGTCGGGTATCATCAGTACGCTGATGGTACCCAGTTATACATCTCGGTCCCCAGTCAAACTAGGGAAGCCGTGGAAGTGATGTCCCAGTGTCTGTAGGCTGTGAGGGTCTGGATGGGAGCTAATAGACACCCAGACAAGACTGAATGGCTATGGGTACTGCCTCCGCGTGATCTGGTTGATGTTCCATCATTGGAGCTGGGGGGAGAGAAATTGCTCCCCTCAGAGCGGGTTCGCAACTTGGGAGTCCTTCTGGATCCTCAGCTACAATTCGATCATCATCTTAATGCTGTGACCAGAGGGGCCTTCGCACAGGTTCGCCTGTTGCGCCAGTTGCGACCCTTCCTGGATCAGGAGGCCCTACACACGGTCGCTCACGCCCTTGTTATCTCTCGATTGGACTACTGCAACGCGCTCTACATGGGGCTGCCCTTGAAGAGCACCCGGAGACTGCAACTGGTGCAAAATGCGGCCGCGAGAGTGATCCGGGGTGTACCTCGGTGCACCCATATAACACCTATCCTCCGCGAGCTGCATTGGTTGCCAGTGGTCTT
>JANHGC010008429.1:17518-30934 GCA_027560395.1 Boaedon fuliginosus
GGGGTGGTGGGGTGGCTGTTATTATCTGTCAAGATCTCCATCCATGGGAAGGCACTTCTCCAGAGATTGTTGGGTGTGAGTCTCTCCTTTTGAAGTTGGTCTCAGGGTTCCAGTTGAGCTTGTTGCTGATGTACTTGCCTCCCAGCTGTATTGCAGGGAGATTGAGGAACACTTGCAGGGTAGAGCTGAGGAGTTTGGTCAGTTCTTGTCGGACAAAATTGCTCAGATTTGGTCAGACTTGGACTCTAGCTGGACAGGATCTGTTGAGGTGATTGGGGTGAGTCTTAGTCCAGTTATCTGGGAAGAGTTTGTCCCTGTGGCCCCTGATGATGGTCATAGGTGCAATGAATACCACTACCTGTTTATTGGACCTGTGTCCCTCCTGGCTAGTTTCAGCTGGCCAAGAGGTGACACGCAGTTGGTTCCAGGTGGTGATTAACACCTTCTTGAGTAAGGGATACTTCCCCCCATCCTTGAAGGAGGCGGTGGTGAGGCCCCTCCTCAAGAAGCCCTCCCTGGACCAGACTATTTTGAACAACTTTCATCCAGTCTCCAACCTCCCCTTTTGGGGGAAGGTTGTTGAGAAGGTGGTGGCACTTCAGCTCCTGTGTACCTTGAAGGAAGCTGATTACCTAGATCCCCTTCAGTCTGGTTTCAGGCCCAGGTACAGTACTGAGATGGCATTGATCACACTAGCGGATGATCTCTAGTGGGCCCGGGATGGGGGAGCTTCCTCTGTCCTGGTGCTTCTTGACCTCTTGGTGGCTTCCAATATCATTGACCATGGTATCCTTCTGGGGTGGCTTAGGGGATTGGGAGTGGGAGGTACCATTTTACAGTGGTTCTCCTCCTATCTCTTGGGCTGTACCCAGTTGGTGTTGGTTGGGGGACAGAGATCTGACCCAAGGCCCCTGCCATGCGGGGTGCCTCAGGTTTCAGTTGTCTCTGGATGTTGCCTCCATGTGGTCCTATGGACTGTCCACCTTTAATGCTGGGGGGGGGGAATTGCTCACCTCAGAAAGGGTGCACAACTTGGGAGTTCTCTTGGATTCACAGCTGCAATTAGACCATCATTTGGCTGCTATGGCCAAGGGAGCTTATACACAGGTTCGCCTGTTGTACCAGTTGTGCTCCTTCTTGAGCCAGGAGGCTCTTCTTACAGTCACTCATGCCCTTGTCACCTCTCGACTAGATTACTGTAATGTGCTCTACATGGGACTGCCCTTGAAGAGCACTTGGAGACTTCAGCTGGTCCAGAACGCAGCCGCGTGAATGATTAAGGATGTGCCTTGGCGCACCCATATAACACCTGTCCTCCGTGAACTGCATTGGCTCCCAATAGTTTTCCGGGTGCAATTTAAGGTGCTAGTGATAACTTTTAAAGCCCTATATGACTTAGGAGCAGGGTACCTTAGAGACTGCCTTCTGCCACCTTCTGCCTCCCAGCACCCAGTTAGATCCCACAGAGTCAGCCTGTTACGGGTCCCGTCAGCTAAACAATGTCGGCTGGCGGGTCCCCGGTTGAGGGCCTTCTCTGTGGTGGCATCGGCCCTCTGGAACCAGCTACCTGTGGAGAACCATCCCTAGTCTCTCGGCCTTCCACAAAGCCATTAAGACCTGGCTATGCTGGCAGGCGTGGAACTAATTCCCCCCTGAATGAATGGATGTTGCCTGGTATATGATTGGGATTTATTGTTATATTTATAAACTGTTTTAAACTGTTAAATATATACTATATAAATGTTTTTAATTATGTTGTAAGCCGCCTCAAGTTCCCCTTAACCAGGGAAGACAGGTGGGGTATAAATCAAATAAATAATAAATAAATAAATAAATAATACTGTCACCAGACAGGCCCACCATCTCTGTTGCAGGAAGAAGAAATTGCTCCTGGGATGGCTTCCTACTCCTTCATAGCCTCATGGGATGGACTCCAGTGGGGATTTCCACCCATCTCCCACTCCACCCTGTCTTCTAGCCTCTCAGATTTCTGTCCTTCTCTCTGTGGATGAGAAACTCCTTTTGGTACCTTCTCCATCTGGATGAGGAAGCAATCGATGAAGTCGCGAGGGTTGCTGGGATCCAGGGTCGCCTGGTTGGTTTTGATCTTCCCAGCAATGAAGTCCTTCAGGTCCTCAACCAGGTAGTAAATGCGGTTGTGCCTTCCCGGCAGGTACTGCATGATGCAGGAATACATGTCATAGAGCTGGAAGGCAAAGAAAAGGAACCTGTTTGTTGGGCAAAATCAGTACCCTGGAACTAACCGGAATCAACCCAGGAAGAAGTTTGCTTCCAGTTCTGCGAGGGAAAGCCCAACAGGAGGACCCTTCTTCCCACACCCACACACTGGGAGAAGGGTTGTCCACTACCTGTGCCAAAGGGGTGCTCATCTCGATAAAGCTTTCGTTGATCATTCGCAGCAGGGAGAGGAAGGTCTTGTCTTCGTAGTCAAAGCGGCTGCCAAAGACGACGGAGCTGATGACATTGGAGACCGTGCGGCTCAGGAAGAAGGTGGGGTCGAAGGGCTGGCCTGAGAGACGGGGAACCAAGGACTACTTGAGGATGCAGCTTTCCCTGCACCGGAGGGTTGCGAAGCCCGAACTCCATTCAGGCTTGGCTGGGTCTGGTCGCCACCCACCTTTGGTTTTCCTGATTTCCTCCATCAAATACTGGGCCTCTTCCTGGATCCGCTCCTCAATGGACCTCTTGCCCATCCCGAAGTTCCTCAAGGTGGTGAGGGAGAAGCGACGGAGCTGCTTCCAGCGTTCCCCGTTGGCTAAAGCGACACCTGGAAAGCAAGGGCAGCCTCTTCAGGCCCTTAAAAGCAACCCCCTCTCTGAAGCAATGAGCCAGGCAGAAGATGCAGTGCTTCCCCACAGTGTTCCCTCAACCTCCCACCAGCTTCTTCTTCGGCTAGAAAACCTGGCCTCTCTTGAGGATGCCCCGGATCTGGTTTACTCACCAAAACCGTTGAAGTTCCGGTCGATGGAGGCTATTTCCCCTCTGCCGCTGAATTCCTCAGCCTGGTCCACCAGAGCCTCCTTCACTGTGTCGTGTCCACACAGAACCACCACCCGCCGAGGGCCCAGATAGACAGTGAACACGGGGCCATATTTCTCTTTCAACTGCAGGGAAGACCCAGGACAGGGGTTCACGAAAGGCATCCACTTGGGGTCCTGGCAGCAAATTTAGGCCAGAGGCAGGACAGTTTTTCTTTGGGGGATTGTCTGGTGAAACCCAGATCTCCGATGACTCTAAAATGGATTTAGATCGATCCGGTCTCCACAAAGGATTCCAACAGCCTTGATGAGCCTTCAGTGGCACGTCCACGGTTGGGAGCTGCCTGACCCTGGAGCCTGCTTATTGTAGGGCCAGTAATGGGGTAGCATCGCCTTCAAGCCCCGGAGCTCTGGTTGGCTGTGGTGCTGCCAAACCAGGCCCGGGAAAAGCTCTTCCTCCATTTTTCATGGACCCCTATCTCATACTTGAGGAACCGTGTGTGTGTGTGTGTGTGTGTGTGTGTGTGTGTAGGGTGTTCATTCCCAGCGCTTGGAAGGGCTCCTTCTGGGTCACCTGGAGCTTCTGCTCAGCCACCCCATGAGCTTGAACACCTCCAGGCAACCTTTCTCCCTGCACCAAAGAGGGGGCCACTCACCGCCAGGAAGGACTTGAAGGGCTCGCTGGTTTTCACCTGCAGGATATTGCCAAGGAAGGGCATCGGGGTGGGTCCTGGGGGCAGCTTCCCTTCTTTATGCATCCGCTTCCACGCAGAGATGAGCAGCAAGCAAGAGAAGCAAATGCCCAGGAAGATGCCCACTGCGCCCCCGAGCTCCATGATGACCAGGCGGGAAGTGCACCTGGGGCCCCAAGGCCCTGCTGCTATATATCTGCCTCTCCCGGCACTGACACCCGGGAGCTGAGCAGGAAAAGGAGATTGGGTTTCAAAGCCACGTTTGTTGGGCACCTGGCAGGGAGGGAGGCAGGGAGGGGGAATCTCCCTGGGCAGGAAGGGCTTCTGGCCTAATGCGAGAGAAGCTTTGCCATCTTCCCACCATAACTGGGACAGGAAGGCAGAAGCTCCACAACCAGTTAGACGTGCCGGAGACTTTTTGGCCCCCAATGGAGCGGGCGGGACTGTCTTTCAGAGGCTGGTGAGTTTTGGTGGTGGAAAAACCACCCAGGAGAACCCTTCGCCAAACTACGAGAGAGCAGAACAAGAGAGGATGCTGCGATTTTTGGTCAGCAACATCCGGAGGACCAACATCTGGATGGCCAAATGGCACTCCTCAAAGCCAGGGTGGTTTGGAAGTGTCTTTTGGGGATCTGGATTCCCGGAGGTGATGCCTGTGGACACCAGGCTGCTCTCAGACAATTTCCACAGTGACTACCGGAATCTTGACTGAGTACATTATAAAATATGCAGCTTGCTTTGAGTTAAAAAACAAAAAAGAAATTCTGAAGTGCTGCAAGGTATGTCCAGCTTGAGTTTTGCTTCCCAGAAGGGCCAGGAGGCTACCCCAAAGTTTTCGCTAATGCCCAGAAAAGCGTCCAAGTCCAGAGGAGAGGACATCCTGGCCACCCAGCTCTCTTCTTGGCTAGAACAGTCTTGGGGGCAGGGAAGCTCTAGCAAATGCCAGAGGCTTGCCAGACCTCAGAGAGCAGGGAGGGGCTGCTTTGGCCCCAACCTTCCCCCTCGAGTTCTCCTTGGGATCAGCTTCCCTCCCACTGCTCTTCCCACAGAGAAGCCCAACAGGCAGAATGCCAAAGGTGCCCGGACCTTTGCACTTTCTTTGGGCCTGCACCCGCTGCTCCCAGCGTGCTTGGCACCGAGGCTACGCTTGGCAAAGGCTGTCCTGCGGTGACCCCGAGCTCGGCCACCAGATTGCTTCATTTGTGGTGTCGCCATCAACCTCAGGTTCATTCTTTCTTAAGTGAAGGAGGATGACCAAGTAGGGTGCCAAGAGGCACTTTCTGGTCAGGAGAGTCCACATCCTGCCCTTGAACCAGCCACAGGCTCCCTTCCCACCCATCCTCAGTTACATAACCGCCGTCCTGCGAGGGCCTCTCTGGAGAAGCTGCCCTGATACCAAAGGAGAGGCCACTGCAAGATGGCAGTTATGTAAAGATGATTGAATTACCTCTTGACTGATATTATATAACCTGGAGCAAGGCAATGCTCCTTCCCTGCCCTCTGTGGCACAATCCCCTGGGAACCCAAGGGGGGCAAAGGGGGAGCTGGGTGATGTCTCTGGGCTTCAGGGCTGCTCCAGGAAGGTTTCCAACATGGAGCTTCCATTGAGGAGATGGCTTGGCTCTTCAAATAATCCTTTGAACTCTGCACAGGCACCTTTGAGCAGGAAAGGGGTGTGTGTGTTTCTAAATTTAAAAAAAAACAACTTTTGCCATTTCCATGAAGGACAACAGTTTCTGTGGTTTTTTTCCCCCCTCTTGCAACACGTCTCTTATCATTTTTCCACTGAAAGACGTTACCTTTGTTACCTTTGATGTTATCTTGTGCTGAGGGCTAGGAAGGCAGCAGGCACAACCTGGCCCAGGGGGAATCAGCAAGGGTTGGCATGAAGGGGGCTGGAGTTCGGGCTCGGTTGTCTTGGTTGAAAGGAAAGGTTGGGGGCTCAGGCAAGCGGTTTGATAGTGCCAAGGGTCCCTCTCCCACCACGCCATGAGTGCTCGCATTGCTGAACACGGCCTCAGAGGAAAAGGCTGCCCACCCCCCATTTTGAGCTCTTGGTGAGGGTCTGTTCTGGCATGGCAAGCAAGAGGGTTGTTCTTTCCCCTAAGCACTAGTACCTTCTGTAGACTTCAGGGGCTGGGAACCTCCTGCTCACCCCTTTCTGCTCCAGGGGTGCCTGTGTTGCTCCAGTAGAGTGTGGCGCATCCACCGTGGAATGTGGCCTGCCCGGCTGGAATGCTCCAGCGCATCTCTCGGACACACGACTGTGGCTTCCGGGCTGCCTTTGTGTTCCAGCTCTGGTGGCCGTGGACAATGTTTGGTCCCAGAAGGGACAGTTTCAGACATCTCCTCCATGCTTGCTGAAGGACCCCACTGGCCCTCTTCCTGCTGAGGGCCCCCAGGAAGCAGCAACTCCCCATTTCCCTGCTAGCAATTCACTCGTGCCAGGAAGCAAGTAAACGTTCTTGAAATTCCCTCCCCTCCCTTCTAGCCACCCCAGGTTCTGCTGCCTGCCTTGCCCAAGACTTGCCCTCTGGATGTGCTCTTGCCCTGTGAAATTCCACCAGTGAAAGCAGTTACACAACACTCACTCTCACAATGTCTCCTGTAAACATGATGCTCATTTCTGTCATGGTCCCTTGGAAACCAATCCAAGCAGCCACCCTCCGCAGACCAAAGAAGCATGCAAGTGTGCAGAGAAGCCCTGGCAAACAAAGGGCCAGGCGAGGAGCAGATGATCCCCGTGAGAAACCCTGAGGGCCAAGAAACTCAGCCCTTCCCTGGAGCGCCCATTGTGAGCAGAGAAAGAGGCTTAACCAGATGACAGCTTATGTAAGCCTCTCTCCCTTCGCAGGGCAGGCTTTACCAAGCTCACGAGGGGGACCCAGAGACTATCTAAAGGGCCTGGAGGAGCCGGGGTGGGGCTCAGTGAGCCACAGCCAAGGGGACAGAGAAGAGACAAGGCTCTCTTTAAAATAGCAGCTCCCACAAAAGTGTCCCAGGCGTGGGAAGGGGACGAAAAGCATCCAGAAGGGCTCCAGCCAGGTCAGCGTTCAAGGAGGCCCAGGGCACCTGCCCCCATCGTGCCATTCCTCAAGCTTTGCTCCAAACCAGAGTTTTGAACAACCTGTTGACACCTGATGTAACTGGATCTTCCAAACAGGTGCCGGGTCAAAAGCTTTGAAATGTTTATGTTAGGCAACCAACATTCCTCTGGTTTCTTCAGATAGAAACTCAACAGGCTAAGCAATAGATGCCAGCATGCCCCTGGGCATTTGACAGGTTTTTCTCTCTTATTGCCTCAGTTGCTGTTGTGTTTCTGTTTGTTGAGCCCTGTGGCTGCAGGACAGGAGGAGAGGAGTGATAGCTTCAGAGACTGGCAGCACCTTGCGGTGCTTAGGCTTGCCCAGAAGTTGGCAACTGGGCTTCAGCTGGCCTGGCAGGCCACGGCTGCTGCCACCCAATGCCTGCTGTGTGTTTTGAAGAGGTCCCAGGCAGCCAGCAAAGGGGGCTCGTCTTTTGCCTTGATATCACAACTTATCCCAAGAGGTTTTGAAGGCCCATCTTGGCTCAAACTGCTCTTGCTGGATGTGCACCTTCCAGCCCCCCCCCAAAGCCCAGGGTGGCTAAAGTATTCACAAGATTGCAATTCAATGGCTGCCCCAGGAAACGTTTTAAGTCAGAAGATGCTCAAACGCAAAACTGAGCATGCAACAAATCTCAGTGCAACGTGTGGTTTTCTGAAAGTGATTGGCAGCTGTTGAGGGCATTCAGGATCTGGATGAGGTCTGAGGTGCGGGGGAGAGAAAGAGCTTTAATCCTAATTATGTTCCTGACCCCAGAAAGGCTGTAATGCAAGGGGAGCCCTTTGTGCACAGGGCATCAGGTGGGACTGGCCAGGGGCTCCTTTGGCCCCTTCCCTCTCGCTCTGCCATCCTTTCAGCCTCTGGATGGTGGACTCCTCCTCCTCCTCCCAATTTATATTATGGCCATAAACCAGCATATTATAATTTCTTCTCCTTACTTTCCTCCTTCTTCCTGGCTGTGTTTCCACAAATAATTCAGATCAGATTCGGGGCTGTGCTTGCTGGATTAGGCTTTCGGGGGTCTTAGCAAACCGAGTGAATGTAGGTGAGTTGGTGGTTGACTGCACCGGGGGGCGACCGTGTAACTAAACTACGCGCTTTGTGTGGAGGCAGCCTGGGGGGTTGGCCAAGGTGTTGCTGCTTTGGGCTTCCCTCATTTCTGTGTGAGCTGCTTTCCCTCCGACTGACCCAACTCCGCAGCTCTTTCTGATTCCGCTAAAGCTTGGCCAGTCCGCCTGGACCCTCTTCTTCTGCTCCAGTCAGTGGCACTCCCGCCTCTCCTGGTATCGGCCGGAGTCTGGGCCGAGTAGCTGACCATAGCTCGGTGTGTACCGGTGCTGCCTGGTAGCAGGTCTTCTCCAGCCCTTTAAAGGCGGCAGGAGGAGGCCCGGACAATGCAGGCGGGTGGCCTACTGGCCCCAGAAACAGGGCGGAAGGATCCCTGCTCCGCTGTCCGGCCCCTTCCACGCCCCAAAGCTCACGGCCTGAGCGAGCGGAGGTCCACTTACTGGGGCATCCAGGTCACATTTGGGGCCATCGGCTCTGGGACAGGCTGGGGCTGAGGGGATCCCGTGGCTTCCTATGGCAACCTGCAGGGCAGATCACCGTTTCTCTGGCTTTTGCTCTCCCTCCCTTTTCTGCTTTGCTCCCTTGAAGCAATACCACGTAGGCCCCCTAGATTTACCCCAGAGATTGTTTTGGGGCACAGTAACAACCAGCAAACAAGCCCTCACTCACACACACACACACACACGGCTGAGAACAAACCAGGCTCCACCCGTTCAGGTCACCTGCATCCCTGCAAAGCTTTATATTTTCAAGGCAAACACCCGGAAGGGGCATCTCTCCCAGCCCCCCAGAGATCTCAGCCCCGGGTGGGTCACAGGGAAGGGGAGCCGGAAGCCCCCCTCCTCGAAAGTCCAGCTGGTGCGAAAGCACATGATGAACACAGAGGCAGGGTGCACTCGCCCACCCGCTTGGCTCCCTTCTCTCAGCGGGGGACGACCGAGAGCTCGTACAGGGGCGGGATGGTGGCGAAGCCGAACTCTTGGGGCGTCAGGTCGATGTCCTTGGGGTCAACCGTGGGCTTCAGCCGGAAGCGCTGCAGGATGGTGGTGAAGAAGAGGAAGAGCTCCATCCGGGCCAGGGCTTCCCCCAGGCAGATGCGCTTCCCTGCAAGGGAGGAGAGAGGCAGCCTTAGACCTCCGGGCAGGCAGGAGCCATTTCCTGGCCGGAAGCTGGATGGTCAGGAGCTGCTCGCCGCTCTCTGGAAAAGGCAGGTGCCAAGAGGGGCCACCTTCCGCCTCTCGCCTGGGCTCCCGAGTTGCCGGGGGGGCAAAGGGGGGACCAGCGTGCGCAGCAAATGCCGCGGCAGCCCCCGATGCCAGCTTGGCAGGGAAACCGGAAAAGCAGGGCGCAGAAGGGAAAAACCCAGGGCAGGCAAGAAGCCAGGCCCGGGTGGAGGGGGAGAAGGGGCCCCCGGCGTGGCTGTACCTGCGGAGAAGGGGACGAAGGCATCGGTTCTCTTCAGGCGCCCGTTCTCATCCAGGAAGTTCTCCGGGTGGAACCCTTCGGGGCTTTTAAACTTGGTGCCGTCATGCAGGACGGTGCTGAGCAGCGGAAAGACCTCTGTGCCCTGCGGAAGAGAAGGCCTGGCTCAGAGGGGCAGAGATTCTTTCGCCCAGGTGGCAGCAGGTGCCCGAGCGATCTGAGGAAGGCAGCCGAGAGACAGTGACACAGTGGGGGCCAAATACCTGGGTTTTTCTTCCCTTCTGTCTGGCCGATCCTTTGGGACCCATCGACACCCTCCCCCCATCGCACCTGGCCGGCTGGGCGGAGAGGAGGCGCTGCATTTGGGCCATGAGCAAACTCTACCCACTCGAGGTGGGCACCCTTCGCCGGGGCTCCCGCATCCTGCCAGCCTGCTTCGCCCTGGAAGCCCTTGGCCCGATCCTGCTGGGCAGCCCGGCCAGTGCCCAGGGTGGCGACATGCCTGCCCCATGGCCGTTTCTCCCTCCCAGGGCTCTGACCTTTGGGATGAGGTAGCCTCTGAATTCCGTGTCGCGGGTGACCGCGTGGGCCACGTTCATGGGGATGAGGTCGCTGAACCGCTGCACTTCATGGATGACCGCGTCCACGTAGGGCATCTGGCTCCGGTCTTCGATGTTGGGGATGCGATTCTGGCCGATCACACGGTCGATTTCTTCGTGCATCTTTGCTGGCAAAAGGTGGCCTTAAACTTAGTGGCTTCAACTGCACTCTCTGATGCACCTGGATCAGCGGCCCAAAGAACTGGACAGGAGGGGTCTCCACCTACTGAGGGGTCTTTCTCAAGGGCCATGGGGCTGTCATTCCCCCCCCTCCCGTCCCACATCAGGGGTAGCTCTGGTCTGACCTCCTATACGGGTGGCTCTCGGGCTTGATCCAGGCCTTTGGGCAGCTCACATCAACTTCTCGCTGGCCTAGCGATCCCGGTGGCCCTCAGGGCTGGCGGCTCCTTCCCAGCCTAGAGACATGTGCTGTGATGGGGCTGAATCACCCCCCTCCAAAATACCTTGCACTTCGGGGTACTTCATCAACAACAGGAACCCGTATCGCAGGGTGGAGCTGACCGTCTCTGTCCCGGCAAAAAACAGGTTGAGAGTGGTCATCTCCAGGTTCTTCTGGTTGAATTCGCTCTCCGGGTTGTCCTTCTCCTGAAGCCAATGGAAGCCAAGTGCCTGAGAAGCTCTGGGGGGCTCAAAAGGGGCTTTCCAGCTGGGTTGGGGGCTGCACACCAGGCGAGAGGAGCCCCGCCTGGAGGCTGACCAAGCGCCGGTTTCCCCAAAGCAGAAATGCCCCCCTTGGTCCTAGCGAGTGGCCAAGGGGATTCCCAGGGGACGGGCTGCCTCCACTGCCGGCCCCTTTCCTGCTTCACCTGCCTCCATCCCCATCTCTGCCAGTGCCCCAGTGCCCTCTGCAGGAGAGGAGCCGCAAATGCTGGGCATCCCCAGGTTGCCCTCTGAACGAGGGAGAAAAGCGGCAGGGACCCTGGTGCAGCTGCAGAGACCGGGCCCTGGTGGGACGGGGGGCTTCTGGACCCCAAACGTGTCCCCTCGCTTTCCCTTTGGCCAGACTGGAAGTTTTTTGGAGGTGATCCGGCTGAGAAGCTCAAATCTCCCAAACTTCCTGTCCTTTGGTGACTGTGTTTGCTCAGGAAGGGACAGGGTGCTCGTACCCCTGGGGCATCTCTTGCCCAGTGGCAAAACCCCCTGTGCCCACCCACCGCCTTGTGGCTGGGGAAACCGCCCTTGGCCCCCTCCCCGCATCCTACCTTCTCCATCTGGATGAGAAAGCAGTCGATGTAATCCCGGGGAGAGTTGGGGTCCAGGCTCTCCTTGTTCTTCTTCACCCGCCTGGCAATGAAGAGCCTCATGTCCTCCAGGATGTCGTAGATCTCGGTGTGGGGCCCTGGGAAGTATCTCAGGAGGTTGGCGTAGATATCGTAGAACTGCGGGAAGGGAGGTGTCAGAAAAGAGCTCCTTCCAGCCGGGGGATGCCTGGCCAAAGGGACTCAGAGAACGAGATCGATCAATCCATTCATTAATGCAGCATTTCAAGACTGCATCAGCAGGCAGAATAAAGCTGACAGGAGAGGAACTTCAGTCATCTTGGAGATGCTCCTTCCAAGGGCCCTCTCCTGCCTCCTGGCTGCCCCTTGGGCCTTGGGCCGGGGCCAGCTTGTTTTGCCAAGGGAGGCGAGGGGCTGTGTGGGGCTACCTGAGACCAGCGGTTGCTCATCAGCCGAAAGCTGTCGTTCATCATCTTCATGAGAGCCAGAAATTCCTTGTCTTTGTAATCGAAGCGGTTGCCGAAGACGATCGAACAGATGACGTTGGACACGCAGCAGCTGAGGAGGAAGATGGGGCTGAAGGGCTTCTCTGGGGTGGAGGGAGGGAGAAAGAAGGGAGGGTCAACGTGTGGCAGGAACCGCTTAGCCAAACAGGTGAAACAGGTCCGCTCCAGCCCTGTGATTCTACATCTATGTTCTGGACGTCTGAGCTCAGCGATCCTATACTGGCTGGATGGTCGGCCGGTCCCGAGGCCTTTCCAGCCGCCCCTCCCCCTCCCCAGCCTCACCTTGGGTCTTCTGGAATTCCTCCAGCAGGAACTGGGCCTCCTCTTGAATCCGCTCCTCGATGGATTTCTTCCCCATCCCAAAATTCCTCAGGATGGTCAAGGAGAACCGACGCAACTGCTTCCAGCGCTCCCCATCAGCGAAGAATACCCCTGGGGACAGAGGAGAGCCATGGTCCCCGTCTGTGGCCAGGAAAGTGGGGCAGCCTGGCCAGCTCCTACCCCGCCAGCCTGGGGCCCTCACCGTGTTCCTGGAAGGTCCTCTGCAGGGTGGGGTTGGTCTTCCTCCCGGAGAATTCTTCCGCCCTGTCAATCAGGGCCTCCTTCACGGCTTCATAGCCACACAGGACCACGACTGGACGATTGCCAAAGTAGACCGTGAAGACAGGGCCGTATTTTTCCCACAGCTGCACAGGTATCAAAAGGAGAGATGGAAACCCAGGCAGCCACAATTGGACCCAACATTTCCGTGGCTAAGTGAGACATTTGTGAAGCGAGTTTTGGCCGTTTTATTATTTTTCTGGCCACGGTTCTTAAGCGAATCCCTGCAGTTGTTAAATTAGTAACATGGTTGTTAAGTGAATGTGGCTTCCCCATGGACTTTGCTGGTCAGAGGGTCACAGAAGGGGATCACGTGGTCCAGGGATGCTGTGACTGTCAGAAATGTGACTCTGCCGACAGTCCGAATTTTGATCAGGAGACCCTGGGGAGGCTGCAAAGGTCATAACTGTGAAAAACGGTTGTAAGTCACATTTTCCAGCGCTGTTGTAACTTTGAATGGTCACTAAACAAACTGTTGTAAGTCGAGGACTGCCTGTACTCAGATCCAGACTCCAGAGTTACACGGGCCCATGGAATAAACGTGCCGGAAAGGCTATGGGTCTACTTTTATTTATTTACTAGCTGATTACCCGGCCTTGCTCGGGTTTCTTTTTAAAGAAGTATATTTGTGCCACGTCGTTTGTGGGCCTTCTGAAGCCCCTGGCAACCCCTCCCACATCTCTGCTCCGGCAAGGCCATCTCTGGGCCAAGGGCAGGCCGGGTTCTAGGCCAAGGACAGGCCAGCTTTGAGGAAAGGCAGCCAGGGCTTGACAAGGGCACTGGGCCGCAGCTGTTTGCGGGCCTTCTTTAGCCCCTGGCACCCCCTCCCATGTCCTAGACAACCTTATTTATTTATTTAGATTTATACCCCGCTTCTCTTCCCCAGTCAAGGGGAACTCGAAGCGGCTGTGTGGGCTACTCCATGTGTCTTGGGCCCATCACCGCATAAAACATGGCTCCTCAGAGGTTTGAATATGGTGCCTCAGTCAGTTCGCACACACTCAATAGGGAGTTGCTCAGTTATTTTGCACATGCTCAGTAGAGCGTTGCTCCTGGTTATTGAAAAGTGTCGTCTTTGCCCCCCAAGAAAGGGGTCAAAAAGGCCCCCTACTCTTTGGAGACCGTGACAGTGCTTTTCTTACTACGCTTTTCTACCTATCTGCCAAGTTTGACGTAGATTGGTGCAGAACTGAAAGTTTGTAT
>JANHGC010008430.1:16638-30912 GCA_027560395.1 Boaedon fuliginosus
CGATCTGACAACCTGCTGAACAAGTCAGCAGAGACTGCAGTGCTGCATTTAACCACTGCGCCACCGAGGCTCTTCTCTCCTTAGTTAGATTCCATCCATTGTTTCTCACCTTGCCTTTTGGTGCTTTGGAAAATAGTTTGACATCTTTGTAGGAGCTCCTCAAATATTGGAACACTGCTACCATGTCTTCCCTAGCCCTTCTTTTCATTAGATTAAACATACCTGATTCCTGTAACTGTTCTTTGTATATTTTAGCCTCCAGCACCATAATCATTTGTTTATTTATTTATTAGATTTATATCCCACCTCTCTTCACCCCTTCCGGCACTCTTTCCAGAGTCTCAATATCTTTTTTGAATTGTGGTGAACAGAACTGGATGCAATATTCTAAGTGTGGTCTTACTAAGGCTTTAAGGCTTTCTAAGACAATACTATGAAGCACCACTTAGACTGCTTTGTGATATTGGGCAGTTATTTTTCTCAGTGTCTGTTCCAGATTCATTCATTTTGTTCTCATATAGAAGAGAGTGAAAAGAAGTTAATCATGTCTAATGGCAGCAGCATAAACAATTAACTCTGGCATGATGAATGAATCATCATTTCCTACAAGACAGTAAGCTAGGATGGAGGTGAACCTGAAACGTCATTAAAAAAAGCAAGACTTTCTCTCCCATCACCCTTATTTGTCAGTGGGGAAAACTTAATTTACAGGTGTTATAATCCAGGGGACAGCAAGTTCTGGCTCCATGCCCAATTGACTAACCAAAAAGATGATAGGTGTACAACTATTTTGCCAAAAATAGCTGTGTTGGAAAATATGTCCTACAAAAAATACATCTATTTGAAGTCTATGCTGAATAGCATAGACTTCAAATAGACTGTATAGGCTCTGCTTTTTTATTATATGTTCGCTGCCTCGAGTTCCCCCGCAAGGGGTGAAGAGAGGCGGGATATAAATTTGATAAATAAATAAATAAATAGCTCATCTGTTTAATCATTATTTTTCATTCCTTATAAGGTCAGTTGGTTGGGAATAGGGAACACATGATTTACAATGGTTTCTGTCTTTCTCAGGACCAGTTCCAATTAGTGTTTATAGGAAGGCACAGATCTACTCCAGAATCCTTTTCTGTTGTTTTTCTGCCTATGTCACTATGGAGACTAAGGAAGATGGCTCTGAAATATACAGGAACCCTAACCTCAACAAAGTGTGTTGTAATATTTTTAAGCCCATAATTATGATATAATATTTGGAAGTGGCTTAGATACATGCTTCCCTGATTGCCTGAACTAGAAGCGGGAGGAGGACGGACAATACAATCAGACCTGCAAGATTCTGTGTTTATAGCCAATACTAATGAAAATAGTTTAGCCATCCTGTGAACTGATTTCCTGGTCTGGTCCGGTCTGGTCTGGCTAATGGAAATAACATCAACTTTGCATGTCTGATTTTACTATACTTCTTTCTTCTTTCCATGATAGTCTATGGAAGTGAAACTTGGATTTTGAGGAAGCAGGATTTATACAGTATGGACACTTTTGAATCTTTTGAAACAATTGAAGAAGATTCCTGAGGATATCTCAAAAAGCCAAGAAAACAAACAAATGGATCACTGAACAAATCAGCCCAGAGTTCTAATTTAAGGGAGAAATTAATGGAAACTCAAGTTATCATACCTGGGACACACTATACTGTACAAAAAGCAGGAATAATGCTGGGAAAATGCAAGGAAATAGAAGAAAAAGATCTAGCAGTGAGGTTGATGAACTCATTTACAGTAGTGCATCAGTGAAGAACCTGAAAGACAACATTGTCCTTATCTATGTGGTCATAAAGAGTCAACACTGACTTAATGGCACATATAATCAATAATGGCCATTTAATTTTTAGCAGTAATTAGTACTGACATAAACAAAAATATGATCTAAACATTGTTTAATATTCAATGGCTTAATGGACAAGCTTAGTATGTGGGTGAGCTAGAATGATAGCCCTGACGTCTTTCCAATCAAGCTTTGAGAAATATCTTACTCTAACTAGCTGATAGCATCAGCAATAGACAAACATTGTTGGATATAGGATCTGCTATTATAATCCTTAATGATAGGGCTTTGAAAAAACCTTCCCAATGAGAGCTTCAAAATGTATGAGAGCACAAAATACTTCATTTCATTAAAGCAACTGCATTGTTTCCCAAGTGGTCTAATTTTAGGAGTCTCTGCATCTGGGTACACATACTCCCATTTTGCTTCACTGAGAACCAATGTGCAACAAAAAGGCTGTACTAGCACATTTATGCAGGGAGAGTCAGGAGCAGTTGATGAAGCAGCTGTCCAAGCCTGAGGGGGAAAACACGCACAACTACTTTAATGGTTAAAAGAGAATTAGATCTTACATGTTCCTATACACTGTGAAGCACTCATTTTGAAAGATTTGCATAGCTCTACTAAAAAATTTAATAAAGTTATTTGAATGCTTTAATATACTGATAAATTCTAGACCTATGTGGATAACCATGATCTGCTTCAATGAGGCACTTCATAGAGGCAAGTCATTGTTCCTTGTTTCAGTGAAGTGTTTTATGAAGGCTGATCACTCTGGCTTAACAAATAATATATGTCACTGCAATTACTTCTAAGCAAACCAGCACTGAACTGTGCTGAAACAACAATGCACTGTATCTGCAATATCTGAAAATGTCTTTTCAGTACATAAAACACTTATATCCTTTGGAAATGAAAATTAGTTCGCGAAAACCATAATAAGAATCTTCCTCTTAATAAGGAACTTATTAAGGAATTTAATAAGGAGCCCTTCTGTAAATTACTTGGTCACTGATATTACCATACTACAATCCAAAATTCGGCAATTTGGTTTTGTCATGTCACAGAGTTATATTATATGTTAATATAACAGATTGCTAAAAGATATGTACAATAGAATTAAATTGCACAGTGTCTTACAATAATGCTGGCTATCATTTGCAAATAATAGGAAATTCATACAAAAATGCATGGAAAATGGTAACACCTGCAATACACAATCAGCCCACATTGAATTGGATAAAGTTATTTGATATTACCCATATTCCTGATAAATAGTTTAAACAGAAATTGCATTTTCATTCAGGCCATTCAGAAAACATCCCAGTCTGACTATGTGCCACATCTAGAATGATTCAGAAACTGGATCTCCATTCTTTAACAGTTTACCATGGGGGAATGAAACATTATCCTACATTTTTAGCAGAATGAAATAACATTTGCAACACAGACCAACACACACATACACTCATATACATACACCTACTGTATATCATTATGAGTGCATGAAGTATTTAAAAAAACAGTTATGCTCTCTTAAATCCATATTTTAAAAGCAAAAACAGAATGTGTATACTTTCACGTTTTTTAGTCAGAATAGGATAGGATCTATAGAAAGATGTAAACAGTTTCAATTGTTTTAAAGACATAAAGGTTGAATAGTTATTTTGAAAAGGGGAGGAGTGTATCTGAACAATCAGGATGCCTCTGATTGCAGTGGAGCTGGAGGTTGGAGGCAGTGTGGAACCCTAAATTATTCAAATGGTCTGGAATGTATAACATGGGCTACAATGTAGTTGACTAGGTTGAGATTTACTGTATTTTTAATGCAGAGATGTGCACTGTGTATACCTATAAAGCCTTATTAGTCTTTTAATTTAATCTCTGTGTTTAATATCTTATGGCAAGGGTTCCCAACTCTTGGACTGTGGTCTACTACCCAGCTGCGGCCTGTTTGGGACCGGGCCACACAAGTGGTGGACAAGCATGTGCGCATCCATGAAGAACCTCATGTGAGCAGCGGCCACTTATTTTTGCTTCTCCCTCACATGTGTGGTAGCTGCTTATTCACACTGTTCCCTTTGCATGAGCGGTGAGAGCAGGCACCCTCCACTCATACAGAGCTGTATGTGCTTGCGCGTGCTCACCTGCCAGCCACAGAGAACTATACCAGGAGTGGGCTGCTAAATTTTTAGCAAGGGGTTCTCTGCCCAGTTGCTGGGTAGCTGTGGCCATGGTGGGCATGGCCTAGCTGGCCTGCTGTTCCACAGTGGCAGGCGTTTGCCCTCCCTGGGCTTTCCTGGAGCCTCTGGAAGGGCGAAAACAGCTTTCCCCAGGCTCAGGAGGCCCTCTTGAAGCCAGAAACAGGCCATTTCTGGACTTGCTGAACTTTCAGGAGGTCCCTTTTTTGCACCCCCTGAGCCTCCACACAGACCCTGCACTTGCCTGGGATCGAAAAAAGGCTGCATGGAGACTCTTAGGAGGGGTGGGGTGAGAGGGGCCAGCCAGGAGTGGGATTTGGGGGTTCTCTGAACTGGACAGACTCTTAGCAAAGTATTCTCCTGAACCATCGTGAACAGAGGTGGTATTCAGCCAGTTCTGACAGGTTCAGGAGAACCAGTAGTGATAATTTTGACTGGTTTGGAGAACCGGCAAATACTACCTCTGATTGGCCAGCCACATAGCATGCCCACCAAGCCATGCCCACAGAACTGGTAGTAAAAAAATTTGAATCCCACCACTGCTCGCGAATCCCCAGCAGCCCACCCCTGAACTATACCCTCTCCCCTGCCAGGCTTCCAAGCCAGAAAGATTGGGGACTGCTGTCTTATGGGTGTATTTCAGATTGAATTGGATTCCTATGACAACATAGACACAACTATGCACTTGTCTTGACAGTAAGTTGAAATGGTTTAACAGTGCCTCTCCCATTACCCACAGAGCACGTCTACCATGTAAGTATTAACCACGTCCAAATCCTGTTTAACCTCCAAGTCCAAACACTGCGGCATATGTCTATAAGGAAGCAATAAACCAGACACATAGGTATATATGTGAAGACACACATACATACCCATAATACTGAAATTTTGCTATATTTTTAAAAGACAGTCCAGAAGACACAGTGAGGAAATTATATGAGTGAACTGGAAAATGGTTTAGTTTTTTTAAACAACAACAATAAAAGTCTATAGGTTTAAAAACCTTGGAAGGGATGCATCTGCAACAGAATATATTACATTTCTTTTTCCAACTTGAATGCAAGTTTCTATGTTCTTGTGTTTTTTTTCATAATATAGTGATAATAAATAGTTGTGTTAGAAACAGTCAAATACATGCTGATATTTTCAAATATACAATAGAGACTGCACTGCTACACTGTTAAAATCTTTAATTTCTAAATGGCAAGCAGTTTTCAATAAAAAAAATATAAAATACAGATTCTAGCTGTTCCCTGCAGGATTAGCACATAAATATCCAGTAGAATAATTTGTTACACTAGAATAAACAGGGTTGGATTCTGTTTAATTATACCAACATTACTGAAGTTCAGTGCTGCTATCTTTGTTTCAGTTATTTTAGATTCACAACAGTAGAGCCAGTTGGGGAAGTGGTTAAGAAAGTTAAATAAAATTACTTTTGAGTATATTTGTTTCAGATTGCTGTGCGAGCAAAAGTTTTTAAAGGGGAGGGGGAATAGAAACAATTTTTTGCATTTCAGGTTAAAACAATATCATTTAAAATTACGTTCTGTAGAAGAGCAATGCTCTTCAAACAATAATATCTCTTTCTTCAATATATTCTTGTGAATATGACATTTCTGCCACTTCTGCAACCAGAACAAAATATTGAAATAGTCTGACTTGAAATGCTGACTCATAAGGTTTTTTAGGACAAATTTCATCAGACTTTGATGAAATATACTGTGATTATGCAAGCACACACATATCCATTCAGGTCTATAACAATATCAGAAATGTGAAGGAAAATTAAACATATTATTTTAAAATGTTTTATTTCAATATAGGCTGTCCTCACTTAATGACAGTAATTGGGATAGGAATTTTGATTACTAAGCAATACAGCCACATCATTAAGCAAGACATCAAGAGGGGATTATGCATGATCATGACTTAAGACTTCCTTTCAGCTTCCCCATTGGATTTGCTTGAAGGAAACCAGAAGGAAAGGTCACAAATCATGATTGTGTGACCATAGAATATTGTGATTGTCAAAAATCCAGGCCAGTTGCTGAATGCCTAGATCTTGACCACATCACTGTGGGACATTGCAATGGCTGGGACTTCAAAAGCATAATTACCAGTCATTCATTCAGTAAAGTTGAATGATTGCTGATCAAGTAATAATCAAAAGAGGACACCTATATTATTTCGGCCTCTAGTACTACATTAGTCTTCCTTTTTTAAAATTTTAATTTTAATTAATGAAGCTCATTTTAAAATATTGTCATGGAAAATTTTAATAAACACTTGGTTGAAAGCATTCATTGGGCCAGATATATGCCCTAACAATAGCTAGATATTTGCTGACATGTAAAACCTTATCTATACCAGCTATTATTTTAAAATAGCTTTTTTAATATACACAAATCAGACTGAGATTATTTCCCAAGAGCTGATTGTATGATTCTAATTCATAAATTATTTTTGCATGCACAAATTCAAATATTTGTGAAATATAAAATGCAATATGAAATTGCAACTATTAAAAAGTAAATATACATGCTAGGGTTAATGAAATATATAAAATAATGTAGTACAACAGCTGTTGTTTAATTATAAACATAATTTATCAATGCCTTGGAAAAATAGGCATGTGAATGTTTTTTCTTAAGTCTGCAACTTACATATAAAATAATCTTGTATATGTTCATAATGGGAATGTACCTATTATATTAACTATCTACAACTTTTCGTTTGAGGTTAAATAGCAAACCAATACTGCTGATATGTATTTGTTGAACTCTTTTGTCACATTATTAAATCAGATGTGTATTATGTTGGATTGTACAAGTATTCTAAAACCAGAAAAACACATGGCTTCTTCAAAAAGGCACTGAGTGGAGGAGGAGTTCATGGCCAAGTCTGCTTCAAACACCTTTTCAGTTTCAATGCTACAGTATCAATCTTTTGGCCATACTAAATATAGTTAATTCATATTTGTTTTCTGTATTTCTCCGTACAAAACTGTACAAAGACTTTAATTAGAAGTTATTAGATATATTGATGGCATGGAAAATGTAGTTATGATATGCCTACTGTTTTATTTAATAAGACAACTCTAAGAACTGAATATAAATAAGCATATGTTCATGGTGGTTAAAAAAGTGAAGAGACTGGTGATGGTAATTTTTTTCCATTTCTTTTCAGCATGAAAAGAGTACAGGGTACCATTTCTTGGTTCCTCAATATGCTTAGAAACCTAGAACATGATTGGAAGGGACCTTTGAGGTGTCCCAGTCCAACCCCTACCTGTGGCAGGAGATCCTATACCAAAGATGGCTAACCTTTTCGGCACTGAGTGCCCAAAGCGCATGCACGCATATCCCCAAAATTCAATATGTGTGCATCCACGGTGCATGCATCCCATCTCCTCGTGCATGTGCATGAATCCATGTGCATGCACACACATGCATGCACACACACACACACGCGGCTCATGTGCCCAGAGAGAGGACTCTGTGGCCCAACTCTGGCACGCATGCCATAGGTTTGCCATCATGGTCCTATACCATTCCGCACAAATGGCTTTCCAATCTCTTCTTGAAAATATCCAGTGATGGAGTCCACACAATTTCCTGAGGCAAGCTATTCCACCTCTCTTTAATTTTCACTGTCTTTTAAGCAATGTAGAAAATTTCAACAGCTTTTAGTGGGAAAGAAGCAACAAGAGCAACTGTTTTGCAAGTATGAACTAAAGGAATTGTTTTTCTTTCTCAGGAGTTGCTTATAATAAATAACATATTTATGATTTGTTATATTTATGTCTGTATTACCTACAATATTCATTTCTTGAAGGCACTTATATATATTTCTGTTTCAGTGCTTAAAATATGAGTGTCAGGACTTACTTACAGTAGCTAAAATCACTCATGCTTCACATTTCTAATTTGTCTAATTCCAGTAGCCATTAATTCAATTAAAACCATGCAAAACTAAGCAAAACTGAACAGGTTTTGATTTTATTCCCTATATTTTAAGAAGTAGTTTTGCACATTGATACTTTATTTTTAAACAACTCATCTCAATGTTATTTTAATCCCTGCATTCAAAGAATAGTAAAGACTTATTTTTAATTACTTTCACTTGTAAACTGATAGGTAATCCATCAATTATGATCCTCTTGGATAGAGAAAAAAATCTAAATTTATTTTATTTATTTGGATTTATACCCCGCCTCATTTCCCCGATCAAGGGGAACTCGATCAAGGGGAACTAAATGAAATTCAAACAGTTTTTTTAGAATGATAATTACTTCTTAAACAAGAGAATTGTAGCCTAATAATTATCTCCAAACCCTTATTAAATTAATCTGAAAAAAAAATAAAATAAAATTGTTATCTGCTTCACTTCTATCACCTATGTAGTAACTTATGCAGTTATCAAGGTATCAAGGTATTATTAGACTGCATTATTTTCAAAAGGAGGCAGAGTATTCTGTGGGTAGCTTTGACTTACAATAGCAATTGAAACTGGAATGTCCATCACTAAAAAATGAGGTTGTAAAGCATGACAGCATTGTTTAGCAATGGGAATCCCTGCAGTCCTGGTTTCTATTGTTAACTGAGTCACATGTCATTAGGTGAGGCAACCTCCTGCCTTCTTCCCACCACCAAATCAAAGGGAAAACTGGAAGGAAGTTGAAAGTCCTAGGCAGCTTTCAAGTGGGCCAGCAGGAAAATGCTGCTTCTGGGTGAAACACAGCATGATGGGTGCATGCAAATTTAAGGAAGGCATGACAATCATTGGGGAAGGGTGCAAGAGGGACATACAGCCAAGGTTTTGGTTGTGTATGTGAGTATCAGGTATGGAATGAATATAGACAGGCTAGAGGAGGTGACTAGGGGGAGTAGACTTATGCCAATGATTTGCAAGCTTCCCTGCCAGCTTCCCCATTGACTTTCTGGAAAAACTGGCAATGAAGTTTGTAAATGCTGAGTATATGATTGCAGGTGCTACAACCAGTCATAAGTGTGAGCTGATTTTCTAGTACCCAGATTATAATCATATCAAGAATGGCAAGTTGTTCAGCACCATTGTAAATTCGAACAATGGTATTAAGTCAAGGACTACCTGTATGTATTTCTCAGGTCAAAGATAAGATGCAGTATTAGCATATAAATGTAAAATTATTCATGATGAAGTTGCAGAATTAGAAAGAAAATATTCAAAGACAATAAAATAAGAGTTCATATAAAGTAAGTCTCAAAATGTAGATACAAATATTATCAGCATTTTGTGGATTCCATCAGCACCTTGACTATCTATTTTGTGAATAGTCTTTGTGAAACACTGTAGACTGATTGAATAAGAAATTGTTTTCCCCATCATTTGAATGAGGGAGAAACAAAACTTATATTACACTCAAACATTACAATGTAAGACAATAAAAAAACAATTGTTTAGCATAGGTGAGACTTACCAGAAAGCATTTGTACATGGATCTCTATCTCATAAATTTAATTAATAAAGAAAAGCCCAGGAAAATTCTTATGGTTTAAGAGGGAATGATATCATTAACAAATCACAAGCAGGTTCCTACTGAAGTCACCTCATATTGATCTGGCATGTAATTTACCTAGGGCAGGGTTCCACCCTTTATTGTAATTAAATGAGGACATGTAGAGTTCTAGCTGCATGGCACTGAAAAAGAACATTTCAAATATCACACTGCTCCTGCACCCTCCTGCATTTTATAGACTATACTTTTTCATCTGTTGCAAAAGAGGCATGTTATGCACTAAAATACAGTAAATAGTTTACTCCAGCAAATTTTGATTGAGTGACTGATTGCTTATGTGCCATCAAGTAATTCTGAACTCCTAGCAACCACATAAATAGATTTTCTCCATGTTGATCCACTCCTAAACTGGTGGTTCAGGTGTTCTATTAGTGCACTCATCACCACTGTAAATGAGTCCATCCACCTTGTTGTTCATCATCCTCTTTTTCCTTTCTTTCACCTTTCCCAGTATTAAACCCTTTTCTGTAGAGCCTTTTCATCATGTGTCTCAGCAACAGGATAATTGGAACCTCTTCATGTGTGCCTCAAGTGAAAAGGTTTACTTATTCAATAATCCAGTTGTTTGCAGGAGTCTTCTCCAAAAGAAGAATTCACTGGAGTTTAAATACCATTTTTTTTCTTTTTACGACCCTTTAATCCCTTATTTTGGAGTGGAGTTGGGCAACTGAGTGGAACTGAGCATTTACTAACTGGATGCCTTTCCTGATGCCTATACAGTGTTTGTAGCAAATATTTTCTCCTTGCATCCTGATAGAAAAACATCTGTTGCTGTCTAGGATTGAACTCTCAACTTCTGAGGGGGAGGCAAGAGTCTTCACCTTTACGCCACTGTGCCACTCAGATGGACTATAAATACCATACTTACCTGAAATATAAGTTAACTGCTCCTCTTATTATTAAAATGTATACAGAAGAAAAAAAAACCAGACATCCTACTCTTTAAAAAATCATGAACAACTTCAAAATGGTGCCCTCATTTTCAAAATTAATTGATTCTGCAACACACAAACTGTTCTCATAAACAGACATTAATAAGTATACTTACATTTTTCTCTTGGTGTAGCAGAAACAGTGAAAAACTTTATGTTGGCTTTGCTGCTGCTATTTTTATATTTAACCTAGTTCACTGCCCAGAATTACTTTGGTGGAATGGACAGCCATATAGGTTACCCAAAATTATCTTGAGCAGGGATGGGTTCCTACCAGTTCGCTGGTTACCCACTTTGTGGGCGCGCTTCCCAATTGCCTGTCAAACGTGCACTGCATGTGATTGACTTTGAAATCTTTGTGGTGTTCTGCAAGCACTCTGATCCAACAGCTGCGCAGCGGCCCACAAAGCGGATAACCAGCGAACCAGTAGGAAATCATCCCTGATCTTGAGGTTAGATGGACATCCTATAAATTTTATCAATCAATGAATACATACTAAATAAAAAGAGGGGGGGAAACCCAGTGGAAATAGGGTAAAAACAGAGTTTACTGAATTGGAAGGTAAAGAATTAAAAGGAAAACAAAACTGCATGAAAGGGAAGAAGACAGTGAATGGGACTTTACAAAAGGGTTAAGCTGATTACGAGAACAGCCTTTCCTAACCAGGGGCTAATCTTCGAACTATTTTTCAATCTGTCACTTGAATTTCTTGCTTGTTGCTTCATTTTTCAACAGTTTGACTCTTGCTAATACATGTAAAATGAGAGAATAATCTACATAGGAAGGCAGACTAATAATCTGTGCACAAAACAGCATTTCCACACTGTCAGAGAGAAATCCATAGGATCTTCAAATCCCAAACTTCTGTCAGAAACTGAGGGGAAGAAAATGACTTTTTCTTTGGCTACTTTCCTTGTCTTTTCTTTTTTATGACACATTGAAAAAGGAATAAAAGATTTGTCTTAGAACCATTACAGAGACACTGTCACTTCTGTTGCTTTTCAGATGGTTTGGGGGAATGCAAGGAGAAGGAGGAGAGCAGCTTCATGACAGCTTGATCCTTTGCATGAGAGACTGGGATTAAGCTGCTGCAGATACACGACAGGAAAAAGAGCAACTCAGTGGACTGAAGGACCGCACTGAATCCATTTCAATAGGAATTCTTCACTTGCAAATAGCTAAGCAATTGAATACCATGTATTTACGTTACAGGTTTAATCCTCTTATTTAAATTAGTTAAATATATCACAGGGGGGAAATCAATTTATTTCCCAGGTGCAGGATTAATGTTATATTTTGGTGAAGTTGAAGAATGGAAAATTAAATTACTAATGCAGTTACTATTGCTATTTTTGTTAAAATGGGAAATATTTCTATAGGTAAGGGAAATTCATTGTAATAACAATTCTACAAGAATATTCCTATATTATTTTAAAGCATCAATATGCTTATATTTATTCATTTTTAATTTATTCCAATGACCATATCCCAATAACAGCTATTTAATATTGTAGAATGTAGGATCCATAAAGCTAACATAATTAGCTTATTTCATAAAATAGAACTATCTTTAGCCTTGGTATTACCACCTGACAGAATCCATTCTATTAGGAACATTAAAAGTTTCCTTATTCCATGTCACATCTACTTGAAACTCAGCATATATGGATTTTTTAAAAGACACAGTCCAGATTACTTCATTGCCAAAGCAAAAAAGATTTGGAAACCTTCCTCCTGTTCAAAAGAGGAATGTGTTCTTGCTATTAATATTTCAAAGTTGTTATATAACAACGTAAGCCACCTGGAGCTATCATATGTGAGTTGGATAGCCATATAAATGTGTTAAACAAACAAACAAACAACCAGCAATAAATATGGAAAAACAATGTATAATACGTTGAGTCTTGATTTCACCATACATTTATTTTATTTTTTAATTTTATTTATTACATTTTTATGCCACCCAATTCCAAAGGACTCTGGGCGGCTTACTACATAGATAGCAATAGCTATCTATACACTGCTTATCAGAGCTTTACCTCACTCCCCAAGCAGTGACAGAGTCAGCATATTGCCCCCAGACAATCTGGGTCCTCATTTTACCGATGTTTAGAAGGATGGAAGGCTGAGTCAACCTTGAACCTGGTGAGATTTGATCTGACTACCTGCTGAACAAGTCAGCAGAGACTGCAGTGCTGGATTTAACCACTGCGCCACCGAGTCCTTACCCCTCATTCCATCCAGAATATTGGAAGAAAGATGTCAGTAGAAAGAAAAATCCATTACACACACACACACACACACACACACACACACACACACACACACACACACATCATTTTATTTCTGTTTTGGATATGTCGTGATACTTTTTTTTTTTTTTTGCTTCAGAATGTTGCTCTAATATATTGCTAATCATAGCGACAAGAATGAAAATAATGTGTTTTTGAACTAATAGTATAATATGGAGATTCCTAATGCTTTCTCTTTCTTCACCCCAGCCATTAGTTTACTGGCTTGCTTTTGAATGACATTTAGCACTGGGCTAGCTCAGATAATGAAAGCAAGGCATTATATCCAAGATTGCAATTTACATTCCTTTTTTTTTCATCCCAGAAGCACTATAGAACAAGTGGGTGATTCGCAGGAACATTTTAAGTGGCTTCTCCTTTAAAAGCAGATTTCTTTCTCTCTCTCTCTCTCTCTCTCTCTCTCTCTCTCTCTCTCTCTCTCTCTCTCTCTCTCTCGCTCTCTCTCTCTCTCTCTCTCTCTCTCTCCCGCTCCCTCTCCCTCTCCCTCTCCCCCCTCCCTCTCTCTTAAAGATATGTTGAAGCATAAAAAAGGTATTGACATTTATCAGAGGAAATGGATTTCAGGTTGCTGCCCAGCAAAATGTAGCTTAGGAAAAAAAAAACCTCTATATACCATCAAAAACAATACAATTGACCTTTGAACATTGGATAAAAAGTCACCATTATGAACTGATGAAATAACAGGTTGTCTTCTAATGCTTCATTGTTCAGTCTTGGGTTCTTTCAAAGCTTAGTCTTTCACTTGGAAACAAATGCCACAATGGCTCACAATATTGGGATTTGTTTCTTTAGTATAGTCTATAGAAAATATATGTTTTGGTTTAAGTAACTGTTAGAAATGTTCCAGAGGAATATAAATAACTGTAATGGCCAAAAAATGCTTTTTCAATTCAGATAGTGGGTATATGTACAGTGTCCTCAAGTCATTTTCTTTTTAGTTATCAGCTTATTTAAAAAAATAAGAAGAAATAAGTGTATATCAGGTGGCACCATTTTATTCAATGTTTTCTCCACCACATTTCTTCAAGGTTCCTTTGCAAAAAATTAAAAAAAATACAAACATGTAAGTATACAAGTAATTTCATAAACTTTACAAATCTAGAACGCTGAACAATTAATTTTGTATTTTACATGAATGTTCCAAAAGTAATTGGCTCATGGCAGCTCTAATGCTTTTCAGTTAATAAAATCTATCTTTATATTATTTTGCTTGCTTAGAGCAAGCATGCTGGATTTTTAAAAAAATTAATTAACTTTTGAAGTTTTTTACAAGAAAAAGAATAACCCTGAGAAGATCACTTTCTCATGTATGTTCATAAATCATGGTAGAAGCACTGTTGATTCGTGTACCTATAGCTCAACCTCCAACTAGAGCCTCAGTGGCGCAGTGGTTAAATGCAGCACTGCAGTCTCTGCTGACTTGTTCAGCAGGTTGTCAGATCGA
>JANHGC010008432.1:56235-67433 GCA_027560395.1 Boaedon fuliginosus
ATGGGAGGAATTCTGGGAGTTGAAGTCCACAAGTCTTAAAAGAGCCAAATTTGAAGACCCCTGCTCGAGCCCATGGATCATGATTTATGAACCAAAATGGCTGCATCTATACTTTATGTTTACCTGAAGTCAAGCAGACGCCCTTATTGCTTAGTGTGTTATGTGAACTTGGTCATGACTATTCTAAGATATGGAGGATGGGATACATCAGGGGTGTCAAACTCATGGCCTGCGGGCCGGATGCGTCATGCACTGGCCATGCCCACCGCCGGTTTAGCGAAGGCGGGGAGTCACAATACGTCACGTGATGACATTGTGAGTTTGACAACCCTGGGATAGATGCACATTGTTTGAATAAACAATAAGAGTGGAACCTTACTGGTCCTTCTGCATTTAGTTCTTTCACTGAAGGTTTTGCTGTTTAGACACTACATGAATATATATATATTTTCCTAGAGCATTACATTAATTGAGGAATAAATGGAGCTCTGGGTACCAGATCACCTTATACTGGGATACGTGTAGCATTAAAGCAAAAGTTTTCTTCTTCATTGTTTGCAATAAAAATAGCAATAGGTTAAGTATTCATGGGGCAAAACATAAAGGAAACCCATCTATTTAACTCTCCAGCATTGCACTTTTTTCTTTAAAGCATTAAGCACAGTCCAAGGAATCAATAACAGCTAAAGTGCTCAATATGTCAAAATGGAGATGAGCTGACATCAAAAGTGTAAATGAAAGCTGGAGGAGTAACCAGTTAAGGGGGCTTTTTAAAAAAATACTATCTTTGACCATTTTCCCTTTGCTCAGAATTACCCAGAAGTGAGGGTGGAGCAGGGGGGTGGGGGAAATGAGAACATGAGCTGCATCAGTGCATTTACATCATCAGTGCATTAGGGAAAAGTAGCTTCCCCCTTTTTCTAATGCCTTGTTTTTTTCCATGAATAGGCACTGGCTTGTGTTCCACTTCATTTGACTCTGATGATGAATTTCTAATTAATTTTGGCCCATGTGCATGTATATTTGGCTACTTATATACTTTCATGCACCACCACCACCACCACCATCATAATGTGAAGCTATGGGCATAGGGTATGGAAATAGAAACTAAAGCTCTGAATGGAGGAAAGATATATTTTCGAATTTTCACTCTTTTTCAAAAGGTTTCAGTCTGCTTATTCATTCATGTATTCATGTACCTCTAATAAAAATAAAACAAAAAGGGGAGAAACTGAAATATAAATATATTGCATACAAACCACAACTTGTATGTGTGTGCGTGTACACAGACATACATATACATATAGTACATAGATGTATGCACATACACAAACACACACCTTAAACAAAGTAGAAACAATTATTTGCATATTCACTTGTTTTTTAAAATACGTCCATCAGTGCTCTCAGAAACAATAGTAAGTGTGAGCCAATCTGCACTTGAGCTTTTGCCTCCTTGTGTCATAATTGATGTGTATGATGTAACTGCCGGCTAGTAATTCTGAAAATTTTATTTCTCTTTCCTGATAATGTGAAGATTCCTTTTAATGAGCCCTCTGCAAATCAGACTTGATTTGATTCAGACTGGAGAATTAAGAGTCAAGAAGGATATGATTGGATTTAAAATTGCAGTCTGAGATTCAAGGACAAAGTAATTCCATTAAAATATTTCAAGATTCCTGTTTCAGTTTGGGGAAAAGAAAAAGACCAAAATTGTCCACTTGGAGGGCAGATACTCTAGACCTGTGATGACGAATCCTTTAGGCATGTAAAAAAACTAGAAAATGCCTAACTTCAATCTGCTAACATGTCTCATATACTGTGTGAGTATGTGTGTGTGTGTGTGTGTGTATCTCTGTGTGTATATGTATGTACTGTGTTCACACACACCTCAAACAAAATAGAAACAATTATTTTCATGTCCACTTATTTGTAAAATGTAGCCAATCATGCGATCCCCAGGATCTGCCACATACCGCTTGCCTTCAAGTTCTTTGTCTGCTGACAGGCCCTTGCAGCCTACCCGAGGCAATTCCGTGTCACATAAAGTCTTTGTCCTTGAAGAGGCTTCGGAGAATGCTCTTCCATGGCTTCTTCAGCTCTGAAAACCATTGAAAAGTTATTTTTTGGGGGGGAGGCTGAGATGGTCTCAAACACTCTCATGGGATTTCTGGAGGGTGCAGAGGTACGTGAGAGCACACCCCATTCTCCCGCGGCCTCTGCAGCCTCCCCAAATTGCGCAAAAATGGGGTGTGCTTTCGATAAGGGTCCAGAGAGAGAAGCTGGCCAAAAGCAATAAACATTTAGGTCAGGATCTGTCTCTGCCTACCATCCCTTCATTCATTGTCAAAATAATGATGTCTGTTCAGTTGTGCCGATTCTGAAAGGAAATTTTAACTCAAGGAAGCCCACTGGATTGGTCAGTTCTGAGGCCCATTTCAATTTTTAATAGCTGAGGTGAACTTTGAGTTGTGAGAGTGGTAGGTAACACTTGGTATTAAACATTAGTATTACCAAGTGTTATTTCCTGTTAATGCAAGAGAAAGCAAGTTATAAGACTTGAGTTTAATGAGTTGATAAAACTCACCGGCCAGCCCTTAATTCAATGTCAGAGGCCCTATTGCACCGCTCAACTCCGTTTCAGTTCTTTCTCTCCATGGAAAACTTCCAACTTTGCACATTGCCAGGGACAATCCCAGAAGCAGCAGAAAAAGCCATCAAGTTGTAAAACTTGATTCAAATTTGATTCACTGCATTGAAGTGGGCCTCCATGTCAGTTCACAAATCTGCTCTAATGGGGTAATTCAGCGGAAACCTCCTTATACCTAAGCAGGTCTTCAAAGCTTTCCATAAGCCCATTTTTGTGGCAATGGTTTTCCTTCCTTATACAATTTTGTTTTACCAGAAAAGCTGTTTAATATTATGAGTCGCACTCCTGGGAATGACTTCAGCCACCTTGTTCCTGAGTTCTTTAATTTTGGGCATTAGGATTCTGGAAGACTCTGTTGGGAAGATGTTATTTTTGTTGAGTGTTGTGCACAGTTGGCCTTTTGCATGCTCAGCCATGATTTTCTATCACTTCTGAATGTAATATGGACAAAGCTCTGCAGTTGCAAATGACCGCACAGTTTTTTCTGTTAAATTATCTGTAAGAATGGTCTCATAAAGCTATAGTGCCGGACACAATAGTATCCTTTTGTGGTCCTGCAAGCAGAGGAAAGAAATCAACAGTTTTCAGGAGGAGGAGAGAGAGTCTCAGTAGCAGCTGTTGGTCCTTTTAAAGACGAGAAGGCAGAGATCATGTTTCCTTGACAATTTCCCCTCTTCTATTCAAAGTTATCTTCTCTTTCAATGTTGTTTTTCTGCCTTCCCCACTCCTCCTTTGAAGGAAATGTTTTTCCAAGCTTTCCCAATTTATATATTCCAAGCGTTGCCAATTTATATACTTCCCCGGCCTTCACAGGCTCCCCAGAGGATGGGAATAGGCCCGTTTCTGGCATTCTGGGAGGCCCGTTTTTCACTTCTCCAGGCTCCAGGGGCTTTCCTGAAGCCTGGGGAGAGTGAAAATGGCCCAGAGCCTCCGTGCACGCCCTACACTTAACCTGGCATCTGCATGGAGACTCCTGGGAGGGGCAAATTGGGGTGGGTGGGGCCAGCTGGTCTTTCTAAATACCGGTTTGATGAACCAGATGTCAGATTAACATCCGGTTCGCCCAAACCAGCTGAAACCCAGCCCCGGGTTATACCACCACGCACCTTTTCAAATGAGTCCCAATGCTTCTCTCACCCTAAGAAAGGATTCTGGGCAGTAGTTTGGTGGGAGCATCTGCTACCATATCATCAGTTGTGCAGTACGGTTAGACCCTTGTCTTACACATCAATCACTTACTACAGTTTAACATATCTGTGTTTCATGCTGGGGATGGACTGCTTTATGTGTATAGTTTTTATACACCCTATGTTCTTCTCAAATAATATGATTGATTTTTTTTAAACTTTTAAGTCTAATAGTGGTTTGGTCAGCTCTGCAACTTCACTGCATGCTTGATATGAAGTGCAGCATTTGGCATTTGTAGACATGGTTACTATAGCTTGTTTTTTCACTGTACTAGGCAATGGGTCCATCTCCGTAAAAAAATATGTATCTACTGCAGTTGATATGCTGTCAAACTTATCTTCAGTCCAATTTGAATGTCTACATCCAATAAATATTGGATGATTAATTGCAGGCAGTTTTAAATTAAAGTCCATCGTTAATTTTAAGTATCTGCCTAATGTTTTTACTCCTGTCTACTCCTCCTGTTTGGCTCACTGACCTTTCTAGTTAGCAGTCTGACAGCATTGGCTATGTCAGGACTACCTATAGTTGTGATATATAGTAGTTACCCCTCAACTGTCCTATAGTAATCATTATATGCCAGCTTGTTTTGATTTCTTCTTTTTTTCTATAGGTATCCAACTTCCATGGATGTATTTTACTCCTTTCTCTCATTGTTACCTGGAAACTATGATCCTTTGTTTTGGTAGTGCAAGTACCTTCCATTTTTTGTGCAGTTCCATGATAGCGGCTAGCATCTCCAAGATGTTTTACTGCCATTTCTTTATTCAACCTGTTCACTTTTTCCAAATAGTCTCTTTTGTCCTTTGCATATACAATGAAAATATCAATATAAGAGATTGTAGACAGGTCTTCCATGTGGAAGACTCTGGAATATAAAAATGGCACTGCTTTTCCTTGCTCAAAATCCCTGTGATGCAACGTTTGATTTGATTTATTAAGCCATGCCTTGGTTACTTCTTTTAAACTCATACCGGTATTTTTCCAACAATTATTCTTCCCTTGGCTATTTAAAGCTTGTTGTTTAGCATATGTAAATCTCCTCTTTCAGATCACCATGCAGAAAGATTGTTTTAATATTGTACAGTATCTTAGTATGCCACTTGACATTTTCCTAAATGCTGCTACACTTTCTAGTATTTAGATATTTGCATGTTTAACTATTGTGAGGAAAAAAAGCCATAATCCTCAGCACATGATTGTGTGTGTGATCCTGTGCTATAATCAAGCTTTATGGCATTGCAGATTTTCATAAGCATGTTGCTTTGTTTTGAAAAACCTACTTATAGTCTATGTCCTTTTTTTGCTCTTTGGGAGTTCTTTTAGAATCTGTCTCCCCCCCCCCCCCATTTTTGTGCAAGGATTCCTTTTCTTCCCATACAGTTTTCCTCTATTTCTTTTCATAAATTGGGAATGAACACATTTTCTTCAGCAGGATTCCTTTATTAGATGTTCGAAGTCTTCTGAACTGTAATGGTGGGTCTACCATGTATCAGAGGTCTTTCTAATCCTATTTATGTCAGACTCATTCCCACTCTCATATCGTCTTCGGACTGTACAATATCATGTTATTAATACTGTATTAATATTAGCATTATTTGCTTCTCTTTGTGACCAACCTAGAAAAATCCTGGTGTTGCTGGTTTGCACAAGTATCTAAATATTGCAGCTCACCCAAGATTATTCTTCCGTCTTCATTAAAATGAGCAATGTGTTTATTTTTCCAATTTTTAAGTTAAAAAAAAAAAACAATTGTAGACTTTTGTTCTTAATTGAGTGAGAACTGCAAAACCCTAATTATTATGGTTTTTCACAAATTCACCCAGATCTTTAGACTATGTTTGACATTTTTGTCCACTTATTGTTATTAGGTTCTGCAATTTAATTTATTCCTTTGTTTAGGAGTGATTGATTGTGTAAGCTCCCATTCCATCACTCAAATGAGATTTTACCTATACAGGTTGTTGGCAAACAGTTTTGCAGATCTGTGTTAGCTATGTTAAATCCTTTCCCTCAAAATTGCCTGATAATCTTGACTCTATCTTATCGTGCTTAGCACAGTGTTTCCCAACGTCAGCCATTTTAAGACGCGTTGCTGGCTGGGAGTTGAAGTCCACCCATCTTAAAATGGCTGATGTTGGGAAACACTGGCTTAGCATACCAACCCTACTTTATTCAGGTTCTAACTTAATGTTTTTCTTTCATGTTTTATGCCTCTATTCTTCAAATATTTTTCATGTTTGTCGTTGTGTAATATTATCTCCACTATCAGATCTTAATACGTTAATTTTTATGTTGAATTTATTTTCTGTGTAAACAAAGTGTGGTTTGAATTTCTTAAATATTCTCTCTTATAGGTTAGGAGAAGAGCTGTGCTGTACTTTGAGTGACAGTCTGTGAACATTAGAACATAGTTTTCCCGCCTTTCATTTTGATTGACCTGATACCACAAATGTCTGAAAAAATAAATTTCAATGGCTGGCTGATTTATTTGAATCTACTGTAAGTCCAGGAAAACTGTATCTTTTTCCTTCTTCTTTTAAAGAATGCATTTTGATTCCCCTTATTTCTTGCAAGGACAAATATTCAAACTGATAAATCCACAACCTTTATTTTTTTAATAGCAGATTCATCTCTGTGACTAAATCATCTATGCCATTCTGCAAGTTTATTATGCGTGCTGCCATTCTGCTTTAGGCTGCATACATTCCAGCAAATTAACTTCTTTGTGCTTTCTTTTCAACATTACTCGATGGTCTTTTACAATAGTGCAAAGTCCATTTCTAAACACAATGTTATAGCTATGTTGCATAAAAAAAACCAGGCATGTAATCTGGATCCAATCTGCCATATCATATAATTCTTGAAATATTCCTTCTTTTATTCTTATCAGGCATTTCAGTTCAATATAGCCTATTTGCTAAACCAACTATTCCTTGGTAGGATTCTTCAAAGCTTATGTGTATGTGTGTGTATGTCTATAAACACATACAAGAATGAAAGAAGGAATATTTCAAGAACACACACACACACACAAGCAGATGTTTTTCTTTTCCAATTCAGGATCATGTCCAACTTCAAGTTAAATTTACTGATATATGAATTAGAATATATAACTTTATAAATATACTAGTATACTCTTTTCTTGCACCTTGTTCTTGGAATTCCAATAAAGGTTTGACTTCTTGATTTTAATCTCTCTCTCTCTCTCCCTCCCTCCCTCTTCTGTAAAACCTACACTTTTCTTCTTGTGCCATCTCCGTCATTGGATGTTGGCAATCATGTTGGCGATCCTATTTTTATCAACAGCCGCACAAAAAAAACCTGCGTTCTCTTTCAATATGTCCCTATCTAATTCAGAACAGATAGATTACATTTCTTCCTTTTATCTGGTTAGGAGAATGGTCTTGCATCATTCAGATCCTGCTGATGCCTCCAGTTTGGCAATTAAATTCTCAAGGAAAATTTCATCATGGGGTTCTTAATAGTTTTATGATGATGAACTTGATTACACTTCCTTGATTAAATCATCAGAAAGATTCACATTTCTTTGTTTTAGTATCTTCTGAATAGATACACTCTTGTACATGTTCTGCTGAAATTACATTCCTTAATAATTTGAAAGGTATATGTTTTCTGAGCATCAACATATAGTTGCTCATTCCTGAACATGCATGGGTGGGTTATAGCTTGACTCAGATCTCCTTTCCTGAAGGACAACTTTGGGTCAACTTCAAGTTCCAAGTTCATCTTCAGAATTTTTAAATAAATTATTACTTTGCATCCAGATTAGCTGGACAAAATCATTCTGGATAATGGTTCTGGTCAAAAACTTGTTTTTTTAAACCCATCGAAGCTCCATCTTTTCCAGCGATGTGAACATTCTGGTCCCAATGTCACTACCATTTTTAAAAATATTTTTTAAGCTGGTGGGCATGTAAAATGGTCTTTGGTTGTTTTAATCCTTAATTCAGACCCATGATTTGTGGGCTGTTGAGTGCTGGTTCAGCTATGTGCATGACAGAGCAACTGGAAATAAATTGGGGTGTTTTTTGAGTAGGGTATTTCGGACTGATCTGGCTGCCCAGACTTTAGTTCTGGCTCCCTGCTGGGCCTGCAATGTTTTAGTTGCAAAAAGTGCTATAATTTCCAGTTTGGTTTCAGCCAGAAAACTCCCAGACATGTCCTGGATTCAAAGAGCAACTATACAACACGCCACACAATTCAGCAAGTAAAGGTATCGCTTAATGTTTATTACAGATACACACACAGATCAAAAAAAGTGAACTGGCAAAAATGGGACAAAAAGGAGGGAAAAGCTGAGTTATAGAGAGAGATGGCTAGCAGCAAGAATTTGCATTATCTCCGGTATGTTAAAAGCACAGAGCTTTCTAGACTCAATGGAAACATTACTTTGGGTAATTAATACGGACAAGGGCAAAGGGAGAGATGCTTTTTTTTGTACTTAGCAGTGCCAGAGCAGAAGGGGAAAGCATGACATTGGGTGATTCCTCCTGTGTTCAGCTCCATTAAAGAAACAGTTTGATGGAAAGGGATGATGTATCCAACCCTAACAACAAAATCGCCTACGTATTAACACATCACACTAGCTTCATGATTCATTGAAAAATACTTGTTCGATACAGGTAGTCCTTGACTTACAATAGTTCATTTAGTGACCATTCAAAGTTACAACAGGACTGTAAAAAGTGATTTATGACCATTTTTCACAGTTAACGACCCATGGTCACATGATTAAAATTCAGATACTTGGCAAGCGGCTCATATTTATGACAGTTGCCATGTCCTGGGATCATGTGATCCATTTTTGTGACCTTCTGACAAGCAAAGTCAGTGGGGAAACCAGATTCACTTAACAACCATGTCACTAACTTAACAACTGCAGCGATTCACTTAACAACGGTGGCAAAAAAACCTCAAAGAATGGGGCAAAACTCACTTAATGAATGTTTCACTTAGCAATCAAAATTTTGGGCTCCATTGTGGTCGTAAGACTACCTGTACACAGCAAATGGCTGAACTCATCCAGAATGTTAAGTTATGAACCATGGAAGCATTTACACAATATGCTTAGCAAGATGTCAACATGGTTTAGCGTGTTAATGTGAATATTTACTTATTACATTTATTACATAATAGTGCTTTCCTTCAGTAGTAGCTTGCTGAGGATGTGAATACAAAAGAGGTATTGTGGCTCCGCAGCCAGCTGTGGCATTGACAGAAGAGACTGACTCTGAGGGAGAGTTGGCAGTAGAAGAACGGGAAGCGCCGGTGGCTTAACGCTGTGCCAGTAGCTGGTCCCTCAACAGATTATGTGGAGCCAACAATGTCTGACAGTGGTGGGGAGGAGTCTATGTGATCCCAGGACTAGGAGACGACTTAGAAGGCAACAGCAGCGTAGGAGGAACAGAGGCCGAGCTGCAGGAGATCAGTGATTGACCACACCCTGGAGAAGTTAAAAGGAGTGTGGTTGTGACCTCCTCGCAGAGAACAAACTGAAAACTCTAGAGATATCAACGTGGTTTCATGATCTATTCTTGTGCCTGGATTTCTTGCTCTGTGTTTTTCTCTCTGCCCATGGACTAATTATTGTAAGCATTTCTGTGTTATCTGTACAGTTGGCATTTTGCCTAGATTCATTGGGAGCCTGGCTAGAGACTTGCAACTCTGGAAATATCCCTTTGATTTGGAAAAGAAGAAGGTTTTTGGTTTGTGTTTTAAATAAACACTGTTGTTTTAAGAAATGGGCTTGATCCATGGTTTTCAGGCGTGGGACAGAACAGATAAGGATTTTAAATATTTTTCCACTGGGGAAAAAGGTTGCTCTATTTTGTACAGTTGTGTATGTATATAATTAATAGTGATTTTTCTCGGCTTAAACTGGCATTCAGTAGGAAGTGATTTGTGTGAGAATCCTTCAACATATGGAACAGGGATTTTTGTGAAGGAGAGGGGAAAAGTGGAACCAGGGAACTGCAGACCAATCAATTTGACATAAATATGTGGGAAAATTCTTGAAAAGATAATAAAACAGATTTGTGACCACCTAGAAATGAACAAAGCAATTAATAGAAATCAGCATGAGCTTGTTAAGATTGTTTGCCAAACAAATTGACTGTCTTCTTTGATAATGTGACTAAATTAGTGCAGCAAGGACATGCTGTGGATATAACATAGTTAGACTTCCGTAAGGTAGGAGTAGAGCACAGCCTATTTTTTGTAAGATAGAACAATGTACAATACTGTTGATCAGGGTTCAAACATCGTCATGTAACATATCAGGACTCCCCCCATTTCACTAAACCAGTCATGGGCATGGCCAGTATGTGACACATCCAGCATGACACAAACTGGGAGTTTGACAGCCCTGCTGTAGATGGTATCACCACCAGATGGGTTTACAATTGGCTGACTAACCATACTCAGCATGTAGTTCTCAATGGAACTATATCTACATGGAGGAAAGCATGCAATGGGGTACCTCAAAATTCTGCCTTCGCCCCAGTGCTTTTCAACATTTTCATAAATGATCTAGATGAAGGGATAAAAGAAAAATTAATTTGATTTAAAACTACAGGTTTAAGTAAATGTAAGCAAACATTCCCAAAATTTCAAGAAAAGGAAAAATACTTAATTACTGATTACTGGCTGGGGACAATGGAAGGGAAAGGGAAAATTAATTACCAGTTTATTTTTTTAAACTTTGCTTCAGTATTTCATTTTTCTATATCTATACTACTTTTTGTTATCAGCTTGAATGTAACAATGTAAAGTTGTATTTGTTGAATATGAAACTTAACTACATGTTTATAGTAAACATAGTAAAGTTTTATGTTAAAACAAAAACAATCAAGGAAAACTAGTTTAAACATTTCATCAGCTATTGTGGTTTTCTAAAATTGCTGCTTGAATTAGGACAAAAGTATCTATTCATTTTCTGGGAATATTTAATCTGACAAGAATGGACAGAGATTGGAATATTTTACAGCAGACTAGATTTTGAATTTTTTGGACAATTTGTCTTTTGACAAGAAGGCCACTTACCTAGGGGCCAAGTTTTTTTATTCATTTTATTTTTTATTTTATTAAATTTATACCCCGCCTCTCTTCCCCGGTCAAAGGGAACTCGAGGCAGTTTTGGACATTAGCATATAAATAATTGTCAAGAAACAAGTTGCCTCTTGAAGCCCATCCCCCAGAAACAAAGTTGAATTGATGATAGCCAAACCACAGATTTGATTCTCCAGCACTATGACATCTGGTCTAACAGAGCTTTAGTAAATAATAAAGAATACAGTATATTAAAGTATACTGGTGAATGAAGGATCCCAAGATATAT
>JANHGC010008432.1:129909-142732 GCA_027560395.1 Boaedon fuliginosus
TATTGTATAGGCAATTGTATTTTATTGTATGTACTGCCGCCTCGAGTTCCCCCAGAAGGGGTGAAGAGAGGCGGGATTTAAATCTAATAAATAATAATAATAATAATAATAATAATAATAATAATAATAATAATAATAATAATAATAATTGTTAGATAATTGTCACACCTTGATCTTGGTGAGGTTCTTGTTTTGAAGACATTTCATTACAGGGAGTCCTTGACTTACAACAGTTTGTTTAGTGATGGCTCAAAGTCACGACGGCACTGAAAAAAGTGACTTATGGTCATATTCCTACACTTACGACCATTGCAGCATCCCCATGGTCACGTGATTTACATTAGAATGCTTGACAACTGATTCATATTTATGACGGTTGCAGTATCACCAGATCACGTGATCACCTTTTGCATCCTTTTGACAAGCCAGGTCAGTGGGGGAACCATATTCACATAACAACTATGTTACTAATGTAAAAAATGTAATGTTAACAAATGTAGCAAGAAAAGTCGTAAAAATGGGCAAAGCTCACTTAACATATTTCTCACTTAGCAACAAAAACTTTGGGCTATATTGTGGTCATAAGTCAAGGACTACCTGATTAGCTAACAACATTAATGCTGTGAAGTTTGTTGAAATGGATTTGGGAGTGCCTGTTTCTTCTTTTTTGTCCCTGTTCACTTGATGCCAATTTTCTAGCTAATAATTAATAGCAATTCAGTAGCAGTTCCTGTATGAAATTCATCAGGTTACTTTGCAAAACCACACAGTGTAGTGGTGTGTCATCATTTTATTTCTTTATGAATATTAATTGTACTCAGTCCAATAAGTAGTTGAAAAAAATTAAACCATATTAGAACCCTATGACCCTTCAAGCCTTTGGGATGCCTCCCATCTCCTCCGAAAGTATTTATTGAGTTATTTCCGTTAAGCATTTCTTAATCAAATGTCACAAAAGGATCTTGCATGCTCACTTGGGATTTGACAAGGATTGACAGACTTCAGGGCACCAGGTTGGGTTTTCAGGAGGCATTTTGCACTCCAAATTAAAAATAATCACAGAAATGTGTTATGAATCCTTAGAATCTTAGATGTGGATGTCAGAAACGATACATGCAGTTTTGCCAGATTTTTGCAATTTTGCATAGGAATTCATTAGATGTTTGCAACTTTTTGATGCATAGGTTTCTGGGCAAAATTGGACATTTCACAGCCTTTGTGTTATATTCATTGCATATAATCACTTCACTTCTGACAAAGCATTGAGTCGCGCAAATATTTAAGTATGTGATCACTGACCTTCCTTTACCAGGGTTTGCAATTATGAAGTGTTTTGTATTCATAGCTCTCATTAGATATAATGCAAACACTGAATAGGCCCTGGTTAGCTAAAGCAGATGAAAGACCCCTCTCTAGATCCTGAATGTAATGTATTGGATTACTGTTGCTATTGGTTGATTAAACATGCTTGTGATATTGTATTGTTACTTGATTATCTGTGTAAAGCCTGCAGCAGAAAACCTCCAGTAAAATCTGCAGCAGAAAACCTTCTCTTGACTCTAATGCCTTTTGCTTGAATTTTAGTAAGACACTGAGAATATGCACTATAGGGGAATGAAAAATGCATAAAATAAAATTTCATAAATATGAAACAAGCTGCGTGCAAAATTACAATTTAAGTTTGACTTGCTGAAACGAGAGAAACATGAGCTTCACTTTGATCTCAGATCCATGGTTTCGAGTTGAACATATCCAAAGTTTGGAAGGAAGACCATGCCTGATCCTCCCTTTCATACTTATAATCAAAGGTTATGTTTTGCAACTGCTGAAGTTGTTTGGTTGATCTGAATAATGCAAAAAAGATGGATATAGAGATTTGACAGATCTCCTGTGGCTGGTCATTATCCTCTTGTCAGTAGAAATAGTGAAGATTAAATATATTGTCACAATATCAGCAGAAGTCTTGTTTTTGCTTTCTTTTGTTTTTAAAACAGGGGCTATCCACAGATTTCCTGCTGGCTGCTCAAATATATCAATAACTGGCTCCTAGGTGTAATCTGTCAAACTCAATTTCACTGAGGGCTGCATCAGGGCTGCGGTTGACCAGGCGTGGCATGGCCAGGCGTGACCAAATGGGTGGGTGTGACCAACTAGGTGGGTGTGGCCAGCTTGATACAACTCACTGGGCATGACTGACTGGGTGGGCGTGGCTAGCTTGACACCACTCCCCAAACTGCTGGCACGTTTCCTCTTAACACAGGGTAGACCATGCCGAAGCCATGCTGGCCCAATGTTTCCTCCTTACCCTGGGTAGACCAGGCTGAAGCAACATGGGCTGGCCCCTTACATTTTCCAGGACAGCCCCACAGGCCGGATCCAACCACATCACAAGCCATATCCAGCCTGTGGACCTTGAGTTTGATACCCCTGGTATATACAGGCTGGCCATCTCAGCCCCAGGACCCCTTGGGATCAAGCAGTTATAACAGAGCAGAAGAACATTTGGATAGGAATTCTTTAAGGCAAAAACCTGGTAGGTGGAGACTAACCAGCCAAGAGACTCTCCCGTGATTGATTAATATCAAGCATAGACAAGAAACTTAGAATAGCGGGAGAGCTCATATTCCCATCTAAAATGATACCTGATACTCTGATAAAATGTAACATCAACATGGACTCCACCACTTTTTGCTATCATCCTACGCTTGTGACTGAAAAGGATAGCAGGCCGACATCAGATTGCAGCCTTAGAATATCAGTGCATCTGGCACTGCATTATTTTTAGTGTTTTTTTTCCCCTTCCCAAGATGAAACAGAATTTAAAACAATAAATGAAAAGCAATAAATGCTTTTAAAAAAGTGAGGAATGTAAGAATGTAGGAAGTATGGAGATTCTGATTCAGTGTTTGCTTTTCCACACAGGAGCATTCTGAATCCTGCTCAGAAATGTTCACAGTAGCAGAAAAGGACAAGGTAACGTTTGTTGTTGTGTGAGGGCAGGTTTCAAGAAGCAAAGAGAAAGGGAATTGATTACATACCTCCATTACATCAAAAGACTTTTGATGGAGAATGGAGTCCATTCACAGTAGGTAAAGTATAGATCCAACTTTCTCATTTTAACTCAGATTTTTAATTTTTTAAAAAAATAAACTCTTTTTGGTGTTGTTTTTCTTGAGCTAATTGTTATGGATGATTCCCTCTGCAGACATCTATAAGCTGGTAGACCACTAACAACCAAAGCCAAATCCACTCTGCAAAACAGTGTTAATAATTCAATGCTTATGTCTTCGTGGCTCACATATGAAAACATAAGTTGATCGCACTGCAAAGTTTTGGTTTATAACAATAGCAAATCATTTCTGTGTTTTAGGTTTGATCAATGTCTCCTAAATTTAACGCATGTCTTGAATGTTGTAGGAAGAAAGTCATGGAAATATATTATTCACCAATCAGGATAGGACTTTCATAATATAAAACTAAATAGAGAAATCACCGATTAATAAGTTTCTGAGATCATGCTTTGTCACTTAGGCTATAGTCAAAACTAGGGGATGAGATCAGGGCCATAGCATTTTTATATTTCTGTTCTAAGAGCTCCAGATTTTGATATCAGGGTTCCCCATTGCAGTCTTTATAGATATCATCTAGACTACAGTTAATCCTTGATTTACAACAGGTTACTTAGTGAGCGTTCAAAGTTATGATACTGAAAATAAGTTATGATCATTTTTCACACTTATTTCCATTGCAGCATCCCCAGGGTCACGTGACTTACATTCTGATGCTTGACAACTGACTCACAATTATGACCATTGCAGTCCCGGGATCATGTGATCACCTTTTGCAACCTTCTGACAAGCCAAGTCAATGGGGAAGTCAGATTCACTTAACAATCATGTTACTAATTTAACAACAGCAGTGATTCACTTAACAAATGTGGCAAGAAAAGTCATAACAAGGGGCAAAACACACTTAACAAATTTTTCACCTAGCAACATACATTTGGGGCTCAATTGGGGTTGTATGTTGAGGTCTACCTGTGGCTGCAGGAGGAGGCAAATTAAGAGTAACTCTGAGCCCAGGTGAACAGCTGGCATGCATCTGCTGGATCCAATGCTCTTTTGACTCCTTGATATGTTTCCAAGCCAGGCTGTTTCCAAGCCAGGCTTTAAATTTCAGCTGGTGTGAATTTATTCTGTCCCATTGATTTCAATGAGAAAATGCAGTAAATTGTAGAGAAATTGTAGAGAACAGGTCAAGGAGAAGAAGAGAAAACACCCTTATCATTCCTTTATTTACATCGCATCAGCCAAAGATTCACAAAGCACTGGAATCTCTTCAGGATGGCAGACAGGATGGCCATGCAGGAAGGAAAAAAATACCGTGAATTTCTGAACCTCCCATGTCAAGTTAAGGGGTGGTGAAAACAATTGACAAAACTGAGTTGAGAAGCTTTTCCCACTTTTTATTACTGTCCATGTCTATCAGTTCACACTGCAGATATAATGTAAAAAAAATGTGGCATGCTTGATGGCTCCCAGTGGAAAATCCTCCAAGCATGGAGGCAGTTAACCTGTTAGATGGGAAAGCCTAACCTATTCTGAGAATTTTGGAAGAATTCTGGAAACCATGACTAAAACCCTGTAGAAACCAGCTGCCTTCCCTCTTCATCCTTCACTGGTATAATCCAAGACTTGCTTGGTGTTTGATACTGATTATTGTCTCTATGACCAACAGGGTAGGCATATCACTTTCACTTACTGTTAAAACTTTTGTTTTAGGGGGAAAAAGGGGTGGAAGTAATTGAGAATGCATAATCTATAGCTCTCTTGTTTTTTATTTTTTTGCTTTACTGCATTTATCATTTCTTCAAAGATTAATAGATATCAAGGGGAGTGGTAGCTTCTTTCCTTTATTATGACCCTAACATTAATCCTCCTGCAATCATCAGTCAGCCCTTGCAATACCAGGCTGACAGATCACACAGCAACAGTAAAGGGGCTCAGTGAAATTGATGGAAGAAATGGGTAACTTTGATAAAATACAGTCTGGTTTTATTCATCTTTCCCCTTAATTATGAGCTGTCTATTGTCTACCAGCCACCCCTTTTTCTCATATATTTGCCCTTTCATTGACTACTTTCATGGGCTTATTTTCTTCCCTGAGTCAGGAAGGATGTAATTGAACCATTTTTTTTATTGTACTTTGCAGAAAACAACAAAGTGAATCTACAGGACGTTGGAACAATATTTCTTAGAGCTTATATAGGAATTTCTCAGCATTTCCACCCCACAATGCCAACCCTGTCAGTTTTGCCAATCCTGTCAGAGAGTGTGTTCAACCCAAAGTCACCCGGTGTGTTTTCATAGCCTAGGGTTTGACTTGACTTCAACCCCATTTCAACACCTTAATCATGACCCTAGAATCACCATTTAAAGTGATTGTCCCACAGACTTCAACATAGCCATGCTGATTAGCAATCTGGGTTACACTGAGGCCCCTGGACCTAGCTTTACAATGATCATCAGATTACTGCTATATTCCTATTTTAGAGAATTCTGCATTTGCGGCTATTCCCTGACACTACTATATTTTCTCCAATCACTCAGTAACTCATTATTCATATGATTAGAGAGCCAATAGTGAAGAATCAAAGCTCAGGTTCCCCAGCTTGAGTGCCTTCCGTGAATTTCAACTCCCAGAATGCCTCAGGTGGCATTTGGGAACTCAGAATTCTGAAAGATGTAGTTGACACATCTGGAGGATGTCCAGTTTGAGGAAGCCTGCTCCACATAAATCTGTGGAATTTAGGGAATAAATTGCACATACCCCATATTCCCCTTTTGGGATAGGTGCATCCAGAAAGAAATGCCCAATGAAGATAAAAACAGTTCAGAAGATTCACGATCATTAGAGGATGGCAAATATAAAGTTTGTAGGTGCATACCTAGATTTGCATTTTTACTGCCAGTTAAACCACAGGACCAACAGAACAGAAATCTTTTGAATTCAGTGAAAATCATGTTTCTGCACTCAGTGATAGATAGTGTCACCTGACAGCTTTGCAGATTAAAAGGGTTTTTAGCAAATTGGAACATTTGTGTAATCTTTTATTTTGCAGAAAATGTTATTTTTCAGATTCAACCTACGCTTTATTGATTTTGACGTATTGTAGCACTTCATCTTGATTCAGTAAGTTTTAGATTTTAAAAAATAAATATCCCAAGAGCCAAATAAATGTCTTTTGCTTTTAGACTTTTGATGTCAGGAATCGGATAATTTGCTGCCAACAAAGAAGGTCAAAGCAATAGATAATGAACAGTGAAGAAAATGCATACATTTGTTTCTCTGAGACTATTTTTTTTTAATTATCTTGTGGAGGCATTTTTTCTCTGCGTTTGCTTAATCTCATACCTCACAGTTTACACACAGGTATGGCTTCTTTCAGATCCTCTTTTATCATCACATTTTTCGTTCAAAGATGTTACATAAACAGTGACATGTCCAGGAATGCAAATATTGTTAAAATGCCACCAGCTAATCTAGTATTTGCCAGGGCTGCATAATGCTTAGACACATATATTAAGGTCTTCCATTAGTGTTTCATAATTGAATGCTTATTTGAAGTAGCAATTTTATTACAAGTGCAAGTATAAGGCCTTGTTGTGGTGGTTGTTATTACTGTTGTTATTGCTGCTATTTTTTTCTAGATTTACACTCTATTTTTCATCCAGAAGCTTATTCATTCTCCCATAATTCCCTCCCTGCGCCCACCTCAAGAAACTTATGAAGTCTGCTAAACTGAAAATCAGAAACTCAAGGTCACACAATGAATTTCTAAGGCTGGATGTGCAGCTGAAGCTGGAACTCCCAGGCCTAGTCTAATTCCTAAACTACTACTACCATGTTTCCCCGAAAATAAGACCCTGTCTTATATTTTTTTTGCCACCAAAAAAGGCACCAGGTCTCATTTTGGGGGGATGTCATCCACTGACTAACCTATTAGTTAGGGGCACACATATATTGGGCGCACGTGTAAAAATCAAGGTAGGCCTTACTTTCAGGAGAGGTTGTATTTTCAGGCAAACGGGTATACACCACACTAGTTACTTTCTTATGTCCCTTTCAAGTATATTTCTGATAGAAATAGAATTATCACTAATGCTCAATTTACAGAAAATTAAGTTGCATTAATATATGTGGCATCCAGTGGAATTGAATTAGATGTATCGTATTCCTAGTGATGTCATTTGGAAACTTGTGACATCTAAAGCTTCAGTGAAGTGAAGAGGGACATTATTAATAACAGTGGAGCAGCTTTTTTTTTTTTTGAAAAAAGTTTTTTATTTTTGTTTATGTAAACAAGTGGAGCAGCTTTTAAATGTTGATGGAAGCATGTTCTATAGTCTCTAAAGTTGTTGAATGGCATGATGTCAGTCTTAAGAGATAATCCAGGCAGGAAGCAGGCCCAGATGAACGGATTTCATTTTATTGTAAAGTTATGTTAATTGAATCTTGAAAGTCTGAAAGTACATTTTTCCTCCACCCCCTTTACAACCCAAGAGCTGTTTGGCTGACCAGCATTGTGCCTCTCTTCCGCCTGCCCTGCACGGCCTTGGATCAGGGGGAGCTGTGGACTCCAGCACCACATCCTCAGCATGATGACTCCCCCGGATGCTTCCACAGATACCTCTCCGGATGTCAGCTCAGAAGAGGATAAGCCAATTCCAGGCACATCTGGAGGTGAGTTGGTCAGTGGCTCCAAGCAGCCATCTGAAGCACAGCTGTAGCAGGACAGCCCTGAGGCTTTGGGTAGGGAAAGGATGCAGTTGCAGCCAGTCAGTGATGAGGAAGAGGAACTGCCTTCTGCACCTGATCTAAGAACACAAAGGGCAGAGAAAAGGCAACAACAACAAAGGTCAGCCTGATTATTCACCCTTCTTGATGGGCCTCTTTGCACCCACAAGACACCTAAACTGAGCCCACCTTAAATTCCATTGACTCTTATCCACTGACAATTTGCGTTGACTGTTAATAGTCCAGATTCTTGTAGAGAGCTTAAGCTTGCAATAAACCTATATATTCATTTGAACTGCCTGGACTCCTGATTTCCTGCTCTTGACAAGATCATTCTCACATACCATTCCACATGAGGAATATCAACCCTAACCTTTTAGTTCCTGTAATAGATTTAGATAATTGACCTAAGAACTATGAAAATAGCTGTTTTAAAGAACAACAACAACAAAAAACATTTTCAGCACACAGAGTTGCTATATCCTAGTTCTCCAAATATAACATATTATTAGCTAATACTGATAGTAATTTCACTGAAGGGCTGCAACTGGGAATGCCAGCCATCTGCTCTGTGGTATATTTAGTTTCAGCACTAATTCCACCAGGTATCTGAAGCAGCCATAGCCAAATATTTCCAAATCTCCTTTGGAATCATGATTCAGCAAAATTAATTTATCTCCCCCACCACCACTCTTTTCTGTATTAGAGATGGGTTGGGGAGAATTCTTAAGTGTGAGCTACAAGCATAAATTAAGCCTGACTTCCTTCCCCAAACCTTAGATTTGCTTTTCCGAAGGAAGGGGAAGAATATTCTCCAACAAATAGGACTTGCTATTTATTGCTTTGTAGTTCATTCCTCTGCTTTATTGCTTATTCGTCTGCATTATAATACTAGAGAGGTGGAACCTTAGCATATGAACACTGACTTTTCAGAAGCTACACTTTTAGCAAAACTCATATACTGAAGGAGTTGTATGGTTAATACTTCATCTTGGAATGCTAAAAATACCCTGCAAAACAATTTGTATCGACTGCTAAAATATGCTCGGTGCTAATACTGGATTGGGGTGGCTTCTTTTTGCAGCTTTGTTTCTAAAATAAGCTCATTGCTCTTTTTGCTTGTCACTCTGCAGACACAGAGTTCAGCTGCATCTTTGATAGTCATGCTCGCAACAAAGAAAAGAGCTTGGAGTAACTGGGTAGAATTCAGCTCATGCCATCCACTGACAGAAAGCTTCCTCTAGCAGAAAATTGGGCTGGTAAATTTCCTTCCCACTCCAACTTGCATTTCCTCTATGTTCCCTGTCCCCTTTCCCCCAATTTAATCTGGAGCGTCTCCCAGTAATCTAAATCATGTTCAGACCTTACCTTGGAGATTTTTCTTTTCTGTATTCCTGATGGTAAGGGATCTGTGGCCCTGTTCATTCTCCTTCCTCTCTTAGCACTTTTTGATACTCTTAGTTCAGGTATCTTTCTGGAACAGCCCTGTGGGACATAAAATTGACACATAAGAGTCTAGTGGCTTCGCTCTTATTTACAGGACATCTCCACTGAATTCATAAGCCATTAGTAGCTTCAATATTAAGCCGAGTAGAGATGATACCCAAAAGATATGGGGGAAAGAGTTTTTGGGGCCTCAGCAGTATAGTTGGCAGAAATCATTGTCCAATGCTTGAATCTGAACTCATATAAAAAGATAGAGGCTTACTTCTCTTACATCCTTGCAGTTGTAACTCTGAAACTCCAGAGATGGATCTCTATCTTCAGTCATTTGCATTGTCAAAATTATTTGTTTCCTTAAAACTTTGATTTCAAAGCCACTCAACCCAAAGGCAACTCTGAGTGGCATATAAATTAAAAACAAGTATTACAGTACTTTGCATTAAAAATGATCATAACACAGGAGCAGATTAGCACCATAAATTAATCCAATATAGTTCATAGCTGTAGAATCCAACTCTGTAGAGCACTACTCCCGTGTTTGTTTCTTTCTACTCTTATATTTATACTAGCTGATTACCTGGCCTTGCTCGGATTATTTTTAAGAAGAAATATATTTTTGCTGGCTGTGTTCTCTCCTCCCACTCCTGCTCTTCTTCCTCCTCTTCTTTCCTCCTCTTCCTCCTCTTCATTCCCTTCTTGCCCCTCCCCTTCCTCCTCATCTCCCCTCCACCTCCTCTTCATTCTCTTCTTGTCCCTCCCTCTCTTCTTCCTCCTCTCCTCCATCTCCTGTTCATCATCTTCTTCCCCCTCCTCCCATTCTTCCTCGTGTTGTTTCTTCCTCCTCTTCCTCCTCCTCTTCATCATCTTCCCCCTCCTCCTGTTCTCATCATCTTTTTCCCCTCCTTCTCGTACTCTGTCCTCTTCATAGTCTTATTCCCGTTCACCCTCCTTCCCCTCTTCTTCTCTCCTCCTCTTCCTCATGTTCTTGACCATCCCCCTTCCACCCTCCCCCTTTTCTTCCTCCTCTTCTTCCTTCCTCCTCTTCATTCCCTCCTCCTTCTTCTCTTCATTGTCTTGTTCCACCTCCCCCTCTTCTCTTCCTCCTCCTCCTTGTCTTGCTTTTCAAGGCAACACAGGCGGCACTTGGTGAAGGCTCCCGCCACGGCGGCAATCCGGGCATTGCTTGGAGAAGGGCGGGATGTGTCACACTGTTCCTTTAATTTTCTTTCCCTTCCTCCTTTCCTTTCCTTCATTTCCTGCTTTCCTTTCCTTCCTCTTTTCCTTTCATTCCCTTCCTCCTTTCCTTTCCTTTCCCCTTTCCTTCCCTGTTCCTCCTTTCCTTCTCTTCCCCCTTCCCAACAAGTCAGGTGTGGGTTGTAGGAGCAATCAGCCTTTGGGGTTGGTCATGGGGCAAAGGGAGCTCCATCCCCAGTGACTCCGACATTGTTTCTGCCTCCTGACCACTGCCCTGCTGGATGGAAAGGTCAGCAGCTGCTGGGGTAGTGGTCAGTAGCCTGCAACAACAGCAGAGGCACTGGGGGTGGAGCTTCCTTTGCCCAAAAAAAAGGGTAAATGCTGCCTGCTCCTACAGCGGCCACCTGCCAGTGGAACAGTGGCTCTGGGCAGCATAGAAGCAGGCAGCATTTCCCCTTGCTTTTGGGTCAAAGGGAGCTCTAGCCCTAGGGGCACCAATATTGTTTCCACCTCCCGACCACTGCCCTGCCATGTGGAAAGGTGAGCAGCTGGCGGGGAAGTGGTCAGGAGCAGGCAACAATAGCGGAGGCAGTGGGGTGGAGCTGCCTTTGCCCTGAAAGCAAGGGAAAACTCTGCCTGCTCCTATGGCGGCTGGCCATCTGTGGCTGGTCAGAATGGCCTGAGCCACTGGGAGAAGATGGGCAATGGTGGGATAGGGGCATGAAGTGCTTGCCTTGCGCCGCTGGCAGAAGATGGGCAGCACCTGGGCAACTTTACTTGGGGTGAGCTCTTCCAACCATCTTGGGCTGTTGCCAGTGGAAAGTGGAGTGGGGTGTGTCTTTGTGGCTAATAAGTCATGCTGCTGCCAACCAAAGCCGTTCAAAAGCACCTCAGTTTAAAAATGGCGCCTCATATTGAAATTGCACATGTGCAGTAGACAGTTGCTACTTGTTACTGAAGAGTGTCCTCTTTGCACCCCAAAAAAGGGGTCAAAAAGGCCCCCTACCCTTTGGAGACCCCAATAGTGCTGATCTTACTATGCTTTCCTACCTAACTGCCAGATTTGAGCGAGATTGGTGCAGGAGTGAAATTTTGTATAAAGCACATACAAACAAACACCTGCACCTCACGTCTCTTTTATAGATATAGATAATACCCTCCTTGAAGCGCTGCCTCATGTCAAGGGACAGTATTATGCAACCCCAGAAAGAGAAACAGCTTTTTAGGCAATCCATTCTCACTATCTGGAGTGAAATTCAGTTTAAACCAGGTTGTTGTTGTTGTTTTCAAACTTGGCAATTTTTGTTCCAGAATTCCCAGAATTATTCTGCTAGCATGTTGGAAACCGAAGTTACCCACCTTAAAGTTGCCAAGTGAAAAAACATTGGTTTAAACTAGTCATGAATGGTCACACACTATGATCTTCTTTAACAAACCTGTTGAAGAGTAGCCCAGCACCTCTCTGGGTATTTGGTTAACTATCAAACTGCTCTTCTAGTTAGGAAATGTTTCAAAATATTAATCTGGAATCTGATTCTGATATCTTAAATCTATTGTCCAGGATGACAGTTAATATGTCTTTTCATTTCTCAGTGTCCATCCTGAAAAGTGCTAAAGAGTGCTGTGAGATCCCTCTGGCAAACCAGGAGGTGCCCAGAGTAAAGGACAAATACAATAAGGTAAAAATAGTACTCTCTATCTTATACCAGTAATTTCAAGAACCATTTTTAAAACTCTAATGAAATCCTAAAGCAACCTGAGAATAATGTAGACAAAGCAGAATCTGTTTTAACAGGTAAAAAATTATCAAGCAACTGGAAGAGCATTTTTCTCATAATTTTAAACAAAATCCATGAGCAACATTTCATGGCTAGGACTCAGTAATACTTTAGAGCAGATGAGATTTTAGTAATCACTATTAAAAGGCTCTGTGTTAAAATCTTTATCCTGCCATAAACCGATAGGATGTTTTTAGAACAATCGTTCTTCCTTAGTCCTACCTAGTATTGGTTCTACGTAGCAATGTAAAGTTGATATTTTCAAAAACTTCCCTCTCTCTATCTACCTTTTAAATTAATATGAAGAAATACTTTCTTGGATCTGAAGTCTGTAATCCAAAGAGAATCTACTATAAGTATCTTAAAGAAACTTTAAATGTATAGCTTTCTAAAACAAATATGTAATGTGATAATGCAAAGGTCAAAAAGGCCCTGCGATCTTAAGTTGTCCAACTCTAAATTCCAACCATAGAAATGTTCTCCATAATTCTTGTTGGCATAGGTTGTAAGTTGTATACAAAGTATAGATGACAACCAGGGGTGGGTTTCAAATTTTTTAACAACCGGTTCTGTGGGCGTGGCTTAGTGGTGGGTGTGGCTTAGCAGCCATG
>JANHGC010008432.1:223428-233499 GCA_027560395.1 Boaedon fuliginosus
TATCTATCTATCTATCTATCATCTATCATCTACTGGCCGGCCTGCCTGTCACTAAGCACCAGACCCATAGAAGCAAGATCTAGCACATCAGAGACCCAAGGTGCAGACTGTGCAGAGAGGTGTTAGAAAAGTCTAATACAAAGTGGCACAATGTGAAAGGCAGACAAGAACACAATACCTTGAATGGCACAACCAAATTGCTAGCTTTGTGTACAGGAATATCTCCCTAATGTAGGGGCTGGATTCTCCCAAGTCCAGATGATAGATTCCACAGAAGGTTGTACAGAATAACAGGGCTAAAATCTGTGGGACTTCCAGATCCAGACAGACAAGCAAATATTGGCCAATCAACCCGACATCTTGGTTAATAGACAAGGACTAGAAGACAGATGGTAATAAAACTAGGAATGCTTGCCTTGCCTTTCCTCCCCTTCCTATCCACTCCCCCCCCCCACTCTTGTTCTCTCTCTCCTTCTCTCTTTTAAAATCATTGTAGTATAGTTGCTAGGATGCTCTGATAATCAAGGAGTGGGGAGACTCAAATACTAATACAGTAGAACCTCTGGTCATGACCATAATTTGTTCCATAACTTTGGTAATTTCTTCGTCTTCTAATGTTCAGGAATTCCTGGGTCAGGGGTTGTGTTTGATCGCCACCCGAGTATGTGATCGCGACCAGATACAAAAATGTTGTGAATTTCTTTGGTCGGAACACAATTTGGTTGTGGTCAGAAGCACTTGTGACCAGAGGGTCTACTGTACTTCCTCAGGCATGGAAGCCAACTAAATTATTTGGGGCCATTGACTGGGAAGTTGAAAAAAACCCTGTTTACCCACCTGCAGTGAATATCTTCACCTTGCAGTAAATATCCATATCCACGCACATCCACACAAACACACGGGGCAGAGAGAAAGATAAAAATAACATTGGAGAAAGAAGTGCAATGAAGAGTGAGCATACACAGGACCTATAGCATGCTGGTTACTGGACAAGTGAATATGCAGAGTAATTCATCTTCTATATATACAAACGTGTGTGTGTGTGTGTGTGTGTGTGTGTGTGTGTGAATAACTCTGGAACGCTTTGAGCAATTTCAATCAAACTTGGTACACAGATAACTTACCCTTTGGAAACAAATATTGTGGGGTAAGACACCCCTAACACCTCTCAGGGGGGTGCCTTAAAAGGACTTCGGTTGCCATGGTAATGGCTTCACAGTACTCCACAAGGGGGCTCCCTCTGACTTGCGATGCTGCGCAAGAGAGCTACTACATCTAGAACTTCACCTACAGTATAACAGCGTGAGGCCCAACTACAGGCTTTTCCTGTCTAATATAGGATTAGGATAAATAAATACCTGGGCACACGCTGGGTTATCAGCTAGTTAACTATTCCCCTTTTGGGTGAAGAGAGGCGGGGTACAAATCTAATAAATTATTATTATTATTATTATTATTATTATTATTATTATTATTATTAAAATTGAATACTTTGAACTACAGCATTTGTTTTAGGCTCCGTTATTCATAGCTAATATACAAAGACATCTATTCTGAAACCATAATTTACCTGATGGTTTCTTTTTTAAAAAAAAAAAAAGGCATCTGAGCTACAATCAGTACCATCTCTTCATAATGAACTATGTTACTGAATTACCAAAAAGTTAAATAATGCTTCTGCCTCACTTTCCTCTCTTCCTACTCTGCTTGCCATAGATTCAAAATAAAACCGCAGCTTTAGATGAGTAAAAGGAATTGTAGATTAGTGAGAAGCTGATCTAATTACGGGAAACACTTGGAGTCCAGTCAGTGGACTTCATGTTAAACGATAACACAAGTTGTAGGTAGATGTTCCAGCCCACCTCAAGCCTGCCATTTGACTAAGATATTCTGAAGACTTTTAATTTGTATATATCTGGCTTAGGATTCAAGTCTAATAGTCTCAGGTAAAATGCAAATTGCAGTAAAGCAGACAAAGCTTTGTAACGGTGACATGTCAGAAGATCATATATTTTTTCAACCTTACATCTTATTCCAAAAACAAAGCATCCATTGATGTAATACTAGGAACCCCGGATTAGTAAGAGATAGCATTTGGGAGCACTGATCTTACTGAGCTGGCTGAATGCAGAAGATTGAGTTCAAAAATCATAAAAGTGGTTTTATGTGGCCTGAGTCAAGGACTAACAGCTAATATAACAACAGCTTGAAGATGGAGAGCTTTAAAGAAACAATAAATGTTGACTACAATCTAAGCTAGACAACTATGCTGACATCTGTTGAAATCAATGGGCTTAAGTGCACTTAGTGCTGAATTGTTCTGGGTGCTTTATAGTTTATTGCATGATCAATGAATCAATGGATCTATATTTATGGAGATTTAGCTTTTGATTTGCATTTTCATAATCCTTCATCGTTTTCTTTAGTCTTATCTTTTAGCCATTTATATGGAAATTTGTAAAAAAAAAAAAAAGTACATAGAGCCCCTGTAAAAAAGGGCTGGATACCAGGATGTTCATATGTTTCTGTTCTCTGACTTCCAAACTAAAATGTTTGAAGAAAAATTGCTAGATAGTAAAATGGTACATCTATATCTATAAAAGAGAGATGGGGTGGGGATGGGAGTTTGTATGTGTTCTTTACAAACTTTCAATCCTGCACCAATCTAGATCAAATTTGGCAGTTAGATAGGTAAGTGTAGATCAACACTGTCAGGATCAACACTGTCAGGGTCACCAAAGGGTAGGGGGTCTTTTTGCCCCTTTTTTGGGGTGCAAAGAGGACACTCTTAATGAGCAAGCAGCAATCTTCTACTGAGCATGTGCAGTTTTGTCTCTCTCTACTGAGCATGTGCAGTTTTCAAACTGACTGAGGCAACATATTCATGTTTTATACATATAAATTTGAGATTTGCTCCAGCGGTGATGGACCCAAGACACACGGAGCAGCCCACCTCGCCAAGTAAGGTCACCTACGATGTTGGAGCGGGCAGTGGGGGCTTAAGAAGGCCCACAAACAGCTGTGGCCCAGTGCCCCAGTCAAGCCCCGGCTGCCTTTCTTCAGAGCTGGCCTGGCCAGAGCAGAGATGTGGGAGGGGGTGCCGGGGGCTTCAGAAGGCCCGCAAATGCTGTGCCACAAACATACTTCTTAAAAAAAAAACAACCCGAGCAAGGCAGAGTAATCAGCTAGTTTTGAATAAATCCCTCCTCCCCAACCAACACTGTTCCAACAGAGAGGGACGATAAGGGAAAAATTAATCCAACATAATAACATAGTCTCCAGGACCAGGACAACCGGAATTCTTAGAATTCTTAAGCATGGCCAAAATAGAGCATTTGGAAGACATTAAATCTAGACTTTGCCATGGTCAGATCACGTCCTAATGAGATTGAGTTTTGTGAGGCGATTAGGCTGTTTGGAATGGCCAGCCTCAAATACCTTATGGATCCAGATGGATGCTAGTAAATGCCAAGAGGACTTCCTTTTCATCTGGCTGGTAATTCCACTAGCAACAGGAAGAGATCTGGTTTCTCACTGGGTTGGTTTTGAGATGCCTCTGTATACTTGTGGTTTCTGTCTGGCACCTTAATTTACTCAGGAACTCCAGGTGATGAAGCCTGGGTCAGTCACAGTGGAGGAAATATTTGAAGTGAACTTGATCAAGCTTGTGAATGAGCTCACATTGAATCTTACACCATGACAGCGAGAGAAGAAATTGTAACTGTTCATTTCTACTTCTCCATTGTTGTGTTGGCAAAGTGTTAGTGAGCTGTCTTGTTTAGGATGTCCTATTCCCTTTTGATTTGGGACACCTGAGCCTCATTAGACAGCTGGCAGCTGTGATAATTTTGTGTAATACTTTATTAATAAAAATTGCTTATTCCCTAAAGCAGCAGTGGTGAACCTTTTTTGCCCCGCGTGCCAGAAGTCTGGGTGCACACGCGTGTGTGCGCGCATGCAGCCACATGCCCCTGCCCCCCCCGTGCGTGTGCAGACATGCGCGCAGCCCTCTCACCACCCCGCACGTTCTCCCGGCCTTGTTCCAAAGCACTTCGGAGAGGCACAGGTGTTGCGCGCCTGTGCGGGCGGCTGGGACGTGACCCTACCCCCCACGCGCATGCGCATGCATCTCCAGAGCCGGAACACAGAGCAGCTGTGGTTCCAAAAAGGCTATGAGAGACCGCCATGGACTTCGGGCAAGTGGGTGGGCCCACTTAAACGATGGTGCACATGCCCGGAAAAAAGGCTCTGCGTGCCACTTCTGGCATACATGCCATAGGTTCACCATCGCTGCCCTAAAGTCTTGATTCCACATGGACAAAATCCACATGGTGGCATCTAAAGCAATATCCGACCACATTAACTGGTTTGCTTGTGAAGGCAGGGGTTTCTCTAATATATACCCAGCCACTTTCAAAAGACAGGAGTGGGAATGGTCAGCTGGAGTTAGGAAGTGATGAATGCTTCATTATAGGAGAGATTACTTTCTGGAGATGAAAAATAGGTATGGTGTACTCTTTCCAGAGACCTTCTCTTAATCCAATTGTGTTAGACAACTACCACCATATCTTCAGTCTTCCAGGAGGCAACTGCAGAGTGAGATAGAAGAAGGGGCTTGTCTGGACCTTTTTCAGTTAGGATTCTGCCTGGGTCAAGTTGAATTGACCTCCAGATACATGAAAAAAAATCTGTAGTCCCTCACTACATTTAAAATTAAAGGGGGGGGATTGTTGAAGTGAGGAGAAGGTGTTTCTCTCAAATGTCCCCAGTTTCAGGAAAACAGCTCCTCTTGAGAAGCTAAAGTGATTTCCATTTTGTTCTTACAGAAACAAATATGGAGCTCCTCCAGAAGAGTTGATTTAGCTGGGAGAATGTCACAGGAATACATTATTTAGATTGTTCTGATTAAGTTATTATTTTAATTTTCTACTTATTGTTAGAATACGGAGGGTAGCATCTTCCCCATAAAGGACAGCACTCAGACGACGTCATTCACAACGAAGATCTTTATTCATCAGAGATTCAGCAACACACGATAAGATACAAGCAAGATAAGCGAGAGATAATAAGTGGATATAGGGAGTCCCTTATATAGGGAAAATTGCGTGGGAGGAAAGGATATCACTTGTCTTCCTTAGGAAGGGAATAGGTCAGGAAGGGAAACAATTATAGACAGGAGGTGAGCTATAGGAACTGTGTGGGCGAACTTCTATGCATCCTTTAGTCAGGAAGTTCCCATGGGTAAAGTTTCAACACACCTGCTAGTAATATTCCAACAGTTATTGTGAGGATTATACCATGGATGTTTTATGATTACATTTATAATTCTTATAGGCCACTAAGAATTGCATATGTGTGGCAGTTTAAACTTTCAGTAATCAGTTAGTACTATGATCCTACTACCGTGGTAGTGCAGTGGTTAGAATGCAGTATTGCAGAGTAATTCTGCCAACTGTCAGCAGTTCGATTCTCACCGGCTCAAAGGTGACTCAGCCTTCCACCCTTCCAAGGTTGGTAAAATGAGGACCCTGATAGTTAGGGGCAATATGCTGACTCCGTAAATTGCTTAGAGAGGGCTGTAAAGCACTATGAGGTGGTATATACGTCGAAGTGTTATTGCTATTGCTATGGCTTTTGGCAGGAATAGGTTTGCACAGAATTATGGCAACTGGCTATTCCCATAACTTTTGGAACAGGATAATAAGGGCTGTGATATTTTGCCTTCCTTGTTTACCCAATCCTATACTTCATGCCTCTCTTCTTCTGTTGACCCCCATGCCTACTAAATAAGGATAATTTCATGCTTTCTGTGAATACAGTTTCTCAGTAGATTCAGGAGTTGCCCATGAAGATGGTGTACATTTAAAATAACTACAGCGTCTCCTATGAAATATTTTTCATTCCATCCTCCAAGAGTCTCTAATTAGACAGAAAATCATTACTGTGATTTAACGGCTGATCAGTTTGTTCTGGAATCTACTGTACACATGTACGCATACTTGCACTTCTGTCTATGTACATGTTTGGGAGCCACCCACTATTTTATGGGCAGATACATAAATGTTTTAATAAATACATGATTGCTGTTCAATCATCTAGGCTAGAGGAAAACCAGGTGATGGAAGGTATATGAATCGGCATCCAACACGTTCCAGAGAAAGACACATTGACTTAAGGAAATATCCAAAGGTTTGAAATGCACATGCGTGTATACGCTGAATCACCTTGTCCCTTCCAATCCAGGTTGCTACAATGCTGAATTGTTTATATGTGTGAACTAATTTCCCATATGTTCTCCTTTGTTCTACAAATACTGGCATTACAGGTTTTAAAATTTCCTAATATAGGCTTTTATTTAAACCGTTACTGTGTGTTTTTTTCTATGCTGTTTTCCAAAGCATGCTTCTTCTTCTTCTTTTTTTTTCAGATGCTGCTTTTACAAACAACTAGCTTTATTTGTTGTTTTTGCAGATTTTTGATCAGAAAAAAGTAGATGTTAGCAGACTCAGTTTAATGCTGCCATCTGTGCTCTGGTAGAGTCCATTTTGTTGGACTGTGCAAATCCATTCCAATAAAATCCTGGCAAATTTATTTTACATGCTCAGTCTGGGTTGAACCGATTGCATCTCTTTATTTATTAAGTTTAGGGCCAGTAAAACAAATAGTCAGGATTGTTATCCCCCGCCCTCCTATGCCTTCCTAAATACAAAACTTGTTTGTAGCCATATGTTCTCAGGTATATAAAACATGAACTGCACACTGTTTCATTTCAGTGACACAAATAATATCCTACCAAGAACGAGTGGGTTATCCTTTGAAACTCTTAAAATCCAAATAAATGCTACCAACATGCTGTGTGAAGAATTTGAATATCCAGGTCTTCATTACTGTTTCAAAGTTTCTGAGGATGGCAGAAACTGTACAGTTTCTGGGACATCTCTCTGAGGAGCGAAAAGTGTAATTCAAGCAATTGCTTTGGACAGTAGAGAATTTTGCATGTAATGCATTTTTTTTCTCTCAGAAAGCTACGGTTGGTTGTATAGTAAAGACCTGGAAATGTCATGAGTTCTTAAACATGTGATATTTATACTTCAGTTGCTGATAAATAACTCTTTCAAAATGTCCTGGAAACTGCAGTCAAGTACAAATTAGTTTTCAAAAGTATTCCACATAGCAGAACAGAAGGTTGAGTTCTTAAAACAGCCTTCCCAACATTGATTCTTCCAGATGTTTTAGATTGGCTATTATGGGCCTGAAGGGAATTAGAGTCCAAAAGAACTCAGAGAAACGCTAATGGAGGGCACCTATCTCAAAATGGAACAGGGAAAAAATGTAATTGCTTTATTAGCATCCATAAAGTCATGTCCAACTTATCTGCTATATGCATTGGGGAGAGGGTGAATGTAGAAAAGAAACCTCCAGGATCAGAAGGTCACTAGACCAGGGCAAAACATCTCACTGCAACTATTTCCATTGTCTCCATCTGTTCAACTTTGGAATTAAATAGCATGAGATCTGGTTCTGGCGACCAGCTTGGTTGGCTTCAAAGGAAGGTTGGACCAATTCATGAAAACCTTGGGCATCAATAGCTATTAGCCTTGATGGCAGGGTGACTGGCCATCTGCTGGGAGATTAGTTCCTGTGCACTTAGTTGGCTATTGTGAGAACAGACTGCTAGACTAGATGGGCCAGGGATCCAATCCAGTACAGGCCTGCTTACGTTCTTATGTTCTTGAAAGATTACTTATGTACTGTCTATTTGATTCCATAAAGAAGCAGCGACTCCACAGTTAGGGTCACACAGAAGAGATCTACTGTGTTATACTAACTGTGTGGGTCACTGCTGTTTTATGGAATCAAATAGATTCCAGAGTAGAAATAAACTGTATTGGAGCTGATCAAGGATTCGTGATTCCAGCATCTTGTGCCCAACTGCCTTCAAAATAAAAACCAAAATTATGCATAAAAATAATCAGACTACTTAACAATCCTTACCATTCACTGGACATAAAAATAAAAGAGATTGCCAAATTTCAATCATTCCCTTAACAGGACAACTAGCAGTGCTTGTTGTTGCTTTGGCAGCATAGCTTAAGGAATTTCACAGATTCTATCTTCCAGTCCTTGCTGTATATTCATAGTTGTATAGAGAGAATGATGCAATTTGAGGATGCTATTTCTATATATGGAAGTAATTTTGTGCTGTTATATACCCTTAGTCTAATACAAGCACTTTGTTTGCATCTGTTGAATGAGAACAATTTTCTTGTAGCCCTGAAAAGAAGGCTCACCCCATTAAAGTGTCTGCATGAATGAGAATATAGACAGATTGTAATATAGAACCAAATTGTAGAGCTGGGATGTAGTAATGTAAAAAGAACATTGAGGTTTAGATTAGGTGAAGGGCAATGTTCAGGATCTGGACCTACTATATTGTTTGCTGACCTGGCCAGCCATCTCATAAAAATTTAAAGTCAAGGAAACATTTTATCCACTGTGAACCAATATGTTGGGTGACCTAACCAGGGGCATGAAATTGTGATTACCTGTTGACTACCAATGAGAGAATGCTGAATGGACAGCTCCACCAAATAAATAAATAAATAAATAAATAAATAAATAAATAAATAAATAAATATCCTTTGAAATCCTTTTCTCAGCACCATTTCCTGTCCTTTCTCTGAGGCTGGTTTGTGTATTGCTCTGTAGTGTTTGTTTGTTTGTTTGTTTGTTTGTTTATCCAATTGCTATAGCCACCCATCTTAGTCATTGATTCTCTTTCACACATGCATATGCACATAAATGAACTATTAATATGATATCAGGAAACGACAGAGGAGGGAAAAATTAAGCACCCTCATCACTACTTGTGTTTAGATTGGGACACCAGCCTCATCAAACTCCTTAGTGCAGTACCATCTTTCCAAATATTAATTTGAAAGCAGATCATCGATGTGGCATTGTTATAACTGAGAATCCCCAGCCATCTTTAGAATTCAAAAGGATATATAGGAAATGTTCTCACGAGCATTGGGATATTATCTATTTCCATTGCAAGCATCTTTTAACGCAAACATAAACCACTTGTGTTCAAAGGTGTATTCTGTGCCTTTGTAATTGCTCAGCCTGGGCTGTTACCTATCTTACGTGGGCTGTACTTGACTTCTGAGCTATAGCCTTTGCCTAGGATACATACATCACTGATCCCATCACAGTCCTCACTGAGAATCAAGGTTCACGGTGAGTACCAAACCGAAGAAATTCATTTTGATCCAACTCCTGAAGGAAATTTATTTTATAACTAGCTATATGTTCTGGTTTTATTGATTTGAGTCTTTTTTCAATTTTCTGACTCTGGCAGTGTGTGAAAATAAATATCAATATTTTTTGCCTATTTTTAAAACAATCTCTGCATCTTATATTATAAGCACATTCATGTTGTGTACTTTTATTGCAATTTAACTCGTGTTACTAAATATTTTTTTACCCAGTGTTTGAGTTACACTACCAACATCAAACCACAAGATGGCAATAGTTTCTCAAAAGGGGAAAATTACAGTAAATAAGAGGTGAAGTTGTATCTCAAGTGTTTCTTCATTTTGGAATTAAACCAAAACAACTCACAAAAGTGTCAAATGTTGTAAAATTCTGATGTGGCTGGGCTAATAATAAAATCTACTTAAAAAGGAGAAATGACATTTATTTCAGTCAGAATTTGTATATGCATAGGAGTTTCCTTTTCTTTTTTTGGCTCCATTCTTGTGTCAAATTGTTAAACTGAAGTATAAAGAATGGTACATTATAGAAAACAAAATCTATAATTGTGCATTTTGTTTTACTTGGGTTTATTTTAGCAATGAATGCATCTCTGCATTCACCTGCATTAGTCCCCCCACCTTTTCTTATTGATGACTATATGAAAGGAATTATACAGTACTAGCTGATGACCCAGCCTTGCTCAGGTTCTCTTTATCCCCCTCCTCTTCATAATGCTGATTTGCATACGTCGCTCCTATTGGTTGGAGAGCTTCAGGCTTCAGTAGAGCTGAGCTTGGTATTTAAAAGTGGGGG
>JANHGC010008432.1:240915-252529 GCA_027560395.1 Boaedon fuliginosus
AGGAGTAAAGAGCAATGTGAAGCAATGGAGTGCAAAGTGCAATGGGCAATCTGAGCTTGGGAGGAGTGTGCGCCCCTTTATATACATAGTGGGCTGCAACTCCCCCTGTAGGATGTCCAGGTAACTACAAGGCATCATGTTATGTACACAGTGCCACCCAGAGGCGGCAATGGGGGCAGAGCTGGAGGGAAATTTTTCCTGACAAATATGTGGCTAACTAGATTTCATACTTGTGAACTTGTGAACTCGCCGCCTCGAGTTCCCCATTGGGGGAAGAGAGGCGGGATATAAATTAAATAAATAAATAAATAAATATAATAAGATAGATATCCAGCTAGCCTGCCAGCCAGCCATTAACAGTATTGGTGTAACTTGCTCTGTATGCTATCAGAGTAGATAGAAATAGGTACTCCTTGATGTACAACTGTTGGTTTAATGACAGTCTGGAATTACAGTGGATTTGATTAATGTGTTTTATGGCCTGTAAAGCACTTCTAGCCTGTTGCAAAACAATGCATCCCTACTCCCATGATCCTATGATCATACTCTGTGCTTGGCAACCTATTCACACTTAAACCGCATCACCCTTTCTCCCTCTGAAAAAGCCAAGAGACTAACAGTTAACCCTCTATTTCCCTGCTCTCTCCTCTGCAGCTTTTTTCAATTTCCCTCTCCCTTTCTTTACTCTGGGCTACTGGGACCTGTAGTTCTACTTCCTAGCAGTTTGGTTCAATTGTCTCTTTTGGAGATACATTTCTCAGAAATCCACTGCCTGTTCAGAGTTCAAGGGGCATAATGCCAGCCAGACAGCCAGACAGTTAGTTAAAGAACATTGGCTGACTGGTCTACTGAAGATCAGCTGTTTGCAACTAGTCCCAGAAGTTTTTACTTATATGGAAATACTGGACAGCTCAATTAGAGAAACAAACAGCAGGTGCTATAAATCTTTTTTTTTAATCTGTGAGATGGAAAAAAATAACCTGCTGATAGAGCAGGGCTACACTAATACTGCCTTCCAACTAAGGAGAGGATATGAAAATCTAATACCTGTATCTTCCAATGTAAATTACAGATTTTTTCAAATAAACATGAAATAATAGTGATGTGGGATTTGAATTGTCCCAAAGTATGTTGGGAGATAAACACTATCAAACATGATCTTGCCAAAAAATTCCTCACATCTGTTGCTGACATATTTCTTCTACAGTTGATGGAAAAAGACATCAGCAATTATCAATAATATCTAACGAAGAGGACATTAGTCAAGAAAGTGAAGTAAGAGCTTTGGGGGGAAATGACCATGAAATGCTGGACTTGATTATAAGGAAAGTTAAAGCCAAGTATAGTAGAAATACACAACTTGGATTTAAAAAACTGCTTTTAATTAGCTGAGCAGTTATGTAGGATTCCATGTAAAGAGCTATTAGGAGCTCAGAATAGATGGCAATGAAGGAAGGAAGGAATGAATGACCAAAATTAAAAATATAAACAATTCCAGTGATCAAAAATAAACAAAAAATGTATCACAGCAAAAAACATAGCTCCACGAAGAGCTGAAAACAAGTACATGCGAGTGACAATTGGACAGATATTTAATATATATTAATTATATAAATTAATATAAATTTGATAAATATTTCCTCAAGCCAAGCTCAACTTCTGGTGATTCATTTTTCATGAATGAAGGTGAATATATGTGTCCCAGGACAATGTTGCAGGCTCCAATCTGGGTCGGTCGCCAGGACCAGAGGTTTCATCTTCCAAACGTTTGGACTTGTGCTGGAGCCCATCTTCAGGGAATTTCTCTCTAGCCAGAAGCTAGAGAAAAGTTCCCTGAAGATGGGCTTCAGCATGAAAGCTCAGGATTTTTTTTATTAGTCTTAGAGATCTGGTTTCTTTAGTGATTTTCCATTGAAAGGCTAATTATGACCAAATCTGCTTATCTTTTTTTTTTCAAGATCAGCTAAGGTCTTGTTAAATTTCTTGTTAAGAGAAGCTTCCTAACAGCACAGCTTTTGACTGTGTAACTAATTAGTGATGGTTCTCATACTAACGTGTTCAAGCAGAGATGCATATAGTTACATATCTAAGGATGCTTCACTTTTCATTACTGCACTGAGCAGAAGGCTGAATTCAGTGGTCTAAATGACTCTTCAGTCTCCTATGACTCCAGGTACTTAAAGTGAATAGATAAAGTAGGTCTGCTCTCCATCAGAAAGAAAGGCAGTAGAAATTCAGATTGGACTGATCTTCAGTATACAGATAGTATTTGTTCAATAACTACTTGTTTGGCAACTGAAGTTACCACAGCACTGAATGTGCACTTGTGATCAGTCTCAGAAGTCTGGTTGCCGCAGCATCCCTCCATTTGCATGATCACAATCTGGGCACTTGACAACTGGCTTGCACTCACAATTGTTGCAGTGTCCTGCAGGGTTTCAAATTACTGATAGGTTGTCTGCACTTGCCCCCACCCAGTATTACACCTTGCAGGCCACCTCTCCATCCTCCCACCCACCCACCTCCTCCTGATAGCAGACACTTCCGAGCTTTGGTTCTCATGACTCTCCACCACCCACATACTCTGCTCTGCCTGGTAGCAGCCACTTGCCTGCATGCCAGTTTGCTAGCCACCTGAGAGTCACTTAATGACCTGTAATCCTCACTTAATAAGACAACAAGGACTGCTGGGAATTCCATCACTAAACAATGTAGTCCCAATTACTGTAGTTAAGCAAAAACTACTTGTAAGGACTGTTACTCAAATACTTTCTTATGCTCATTTTAGGCCATAAGAAGGCTGAAGAACCAGGTGATTCCTTAGCATCATCCCTGATTGCTCTTGACTCTGAAATCTTTGTTTAGAGGCCTTTAATCTTTCTGAAGATGAAGATTTTTGTGTTGTTTAAAAAACTATAGAATTTATAGAAAGAATTTGCAATTTGGGTCTTGTATCATGGGAAGGCTGCATCCTCAATCCAGGAAATCATATGCTAAACTCTTCCTCTGAATTAAGATCTCTAATTAAGGGAAGGCACTTGCTCTTAGTTAAGATCCGACTGACCTCTTGACATCAACTTTATCTGTCCTCTGAAAGTTCTCTGATTAGAAGGAAGGTATGTCAGTCATTCATTTCTCCTCTATCTTCATCCTTTGATATAGAGAAAACAGCTAGCAAAATAATACGCTGCCCAAACAGTGCCTTTCAGGTTTAGTTGCTTCATAAAAATTCTCTTTTCCTTAGGATAGCTGTAAATTCTCCCTCAAATTTTTCTAACATGTATCAGTACAATATGTACATCATTTCTCCCAAATAAAACGATATCTTTATTCTAGAAGCATGCTAGTTAAAACAATTAATTTGTTTTAATCATCCTATTAATCAGGCACACACACACACACACACACAACACAAAATTACCGTATATCAGCTGCCTTTCTGTCTATTGGTTACCCATTTCTGTTTTCTTTCTTCGTTCTACATTCAGTTCTGTATTCTATTCAACAATAGAAATCTTTGAAAAGCATAGACTTTTTAAATCTCCCTACCAATAATCAGAAACCCTGACATGTTTATCTATGAGGTATTAATTACATGGCAGTAAAATAATAAAGGGGAAAGGGAACCGTGTCTAGTTTAGTATCTGACTTTAGAACAAATTCAGGGCAATGTTTAGAATAATTTAGAGAAATACCTAACAGAATAGTTGAGTCTTTTCTCTTGAAACTGCCCATGTGGAAGAAAGAGATAAAGTAACGTTAATATTTTTAAAAGTTTAAAGCCAGTTTTTCTAGAAAAAAACACCTATTAAAAATATGTACGTGCATTAAGCACAATATAAGAAATAAAGAAGGATATATAGTATTCTACTCTTCTTCTCTTTTTTTAAAAGTAGTGCTATTGTCTCTACTTTTACATTGCTTGAGCGACATAAAGTGTAGAGAGAAAAATAGCTACCACATATCTGTCTTACAGCAGTGTTGGTAGTAGTTTTCAGGATTTCTTTTCTACTTTAGTATTTTAAGCACAGTGCGAAATACTAAAAATCCTGCCTACAGAAAACTGCTTTGTACAGAGATGGTGACAACCCTAAAAGAATGAATGTCCTGGTGACAATGATTTTTTTTTCACTGAAATCTTGCCAAAAGCTACATCCAATATACTGTATTTTTTGGAGTATAAGACACACTTTTTTCCTCCCTAAAAGAGGATGAAAATCTGGGTGCGTCTTATACTCCAAATGTTGAGTATAGGAGGCCAAAAATGCCAGGTACAGTGGCCTCAGGAGGTAAAAAAATGGGCCGTTTTCACTCGCTTTTTTGTCTCTTGGGGCATCTGCATGCCCTGGGAACTCACTCCCTGCCCCAGAAGCATTCTAGAAGCCAAAAATGGCTCATTTTTTAGCCAAAAATGGGGCATTTTTTCTGGTTTCTTTGCCTCTGGGGTGGGGAGGAGTGAACAGTAGGGCATGCAGATTCCCCAGGAGGCCAAAAAAATGAGCTAAAATGGCCCGTTTTTAGCTAAAACAGCTCATTTTTTGGCCCAAAATGGGCCATTTTCACCCATTTTTTGCCTCCTGGCACATCTGCATGCCCTGCTGTTCACTTCCACCCGCTGCCAGAGGCAAAAAAATGGCCCATTTTGGGCAAAAAATGAGCTGTTTCTGGCCTCTAGAATGCTTTGGGAGGGGGCCCGAGTGAGTTCCCAGGGCATGCAGATACCCCAGGAGGCCAAAAATGGGCTTGTTTTTCACCTCCCCCACCTCCAGAAAATAGACACAGAGAGGGAAACAGACACGGGAGTTGGGGAGAGAGAGAGAGAGAGAGAGGGAGGGGGAGAGAGAGAGAGAGAGAGAGAGAGAGAGGCATAAATGAGAGCATGAATGAAAGCAAGTGAATCACCAATATTTTTTTCTTGTTTTGGTCCCCAAAAGCTAATGTGTGTCTTATACTCTGAAAAATACGGTAAAACTGAAACAGGCTTTAGAACAGGAGACAAAGGGGGAAAAAGCTGGGAGGCAGAGGCTGAGTTTTTCCCCCGTTTCCTCCCCAACAGCTCACAACAGCTGACTGGGCCTTCTCCAGCTAAATCAGTCTGTGCTGAAACTGAAACTGCTTCAGCACAGGAGATACAGGGAGGAAAAAATCTGTCTCAGATTCTTTTTTTCCCTTTGCTGAAACCAGTTTCAGGACAGACTGATTCAGCAGGAGCAGCTGATACCCCCAATCAGCTGTTGCGAGGCAGCGATCCCTGCAGCTTTGCTGAAAATGGGAGGAACAAATGTGCTCTGCTGCCTGGAAGAGGTGCGTGCTGAGGGTGAAAATGGCAGGTGGATGGGGCTACATTCGAAGTATAAGACGGTACCCCTAATTTTCAGTCTCTTTGGGGGGGGGCAGTGCGTCTTATATTCCGAAAAAAACAGTAACTTTGGAATAGGTTTTTAATTTTATAGTCATTATTCTATACATCTGAAAATTGCCAAAGTTGGGAAACATTGTTCTAACAGAATCAATTTATTTACTTATTCCAACATTTTCCAATAGAACTAGCTTTGCAGTACACTGGAAGAATTCATGGATAATGTTCAGTTTCTCCTTCCTCTGAAGGAAACGGATGTAGTTTAGTATGATATGACTAAATCAAATCCAACTTCCTATTTTAAAAACTCAATAAACAAAACAATGTCAACAAATAACTTTGAATTAAGATGGGAATATAGCCATCAAAAAAAGGGATGCAGTGGCTCAGTGAGCATGTTGATCAGAAAGATCGGCAGTTTGGTGGTTCGAATCCCTATTGCCTCATAACGGAGTGAGCTCCCGTTACCTACCCCAGCTTCTGCCAACCTAGCAATTTGAAAGCATGAAAAATTGCAAGTAGAAAAATAGGGACCACCTTGGTGGAAAGGTAACAGTGTTCAGTGCGACTTTGGCGTTTAGTCATGCTGGCCACATGACCATGGAATTGTCATTAGACAGTGCTGGCTTTTCGGTTTAGAAACGAAGGTGAGCACCGCCCCCTAGAGTTGGAAACGACTAGCACGTATGTGCGAGGGGAATTTTTACCTTTATAGCCATCAAAAGCCAATTACTTTTCTACAAGCAAAATTAGGAGTCAAAGATTTGGATTTACTCATTATCTGTACTCTATTAATGCACAACTCTAGAGATTTTCCTTGAGCTGTGGCAATCTGGGCAAGGGATGATTAGTAACTGTATGAAGGCACTACCCAAATATATTTTTCCCTTCTTAATCCTTTATAATAAAATACTCTAACAAGAAAAAATATAGCACCCAGATTTTAGTAGCTGGAGTATGATTGTGTATACCAAATATATGGGTATAGCAGAAAAACACTACTATTAATCATTATTTAACCTAATTCACAAGAAAAAGACCCACCAACTGTAAGTAAACAGTAAGTAATCTTTTTTTGTGTATAGCTCTAGAAACAGCATTGCCATATTCAGTAGAAAACTATTAAGAAACTCTATTTTGACATCAGATATATTTAAAAAGTATAGGTAATCCTCGAGTTATGAATGTAATGGAGCCTGCCAATTACATTCCTAACTCAAGGATTTGTTGGAGTGAACCACCTAACTGGAATGGACCCAATAGGGTTTCAGAAGGAGCTTGGTGAGATTCCTGATTCCCTTGCCCACAGCTTGGCTGAGGCTCTGGTTGCAGCTTGGAACGACCTCTTACTTACTGTGTGCAGATCTCAGAAGATCTCTTGGTTTACTGAGGAGCTCTAAGAGATGAAGCGCCAGAAGAGACATCTAGAGCGTCATTTTAGATCCAGCAAATCTGAATCTGATGGAACACTATTGAGAGCCTTTATTAGGACTTATTTAATGGTGATAAGAGCGGCAAAGCGTTTCTACTTTTCTGCACTTATTGTATCCGCGGACTGTCATCCAGCCGCCCTGTTCAGGGTGACTCGTTCCCTCCTTAAACTGGGGTAGATTGAGGAAACTTTGCAAGGTAGAGCTGAGGAATTTGCATAGTATCTGTTGGATAAAGTCGCTCAGATTCGGACTGACCTGAACTCTAGCTGGGCAGGATCTACTGAGGTGACTGGGGCAAGTCTTAGTCCTGCTAAGTCCTGGGAAGAGTTTGCTCCTGTTGGCCCTAATGATGTGGACAAGGCTGCGTGTGCGATGAGTACCTCCACCTGTTTATTGGACCCGTGCCCCTCCTGGCTGGTCTCAGCTGGCAGAGAAGCGACATGCAGTTGGCTCCAGGTGGTTATCAATGCTTCGTTGAGGGAGGGGCTTGTTCCGCTGACCTTGAAAGAGGCAGTGATCAGGTCCTTCCTCAAGAAGTCTTCCCTGGACCCAACTGATTTGAAGAACTTTTGTCCGGTCTCCAACCTCCTCTTTTTGGAGAAGGTTGTTGAGAAGGTGATGGCGCTTCAACTCCCATGGACCTTGAAGGAAACTGATTATCTGGATCCTCTTCAGTCTGGGTTCAGGCCCAGTTACAGCACCAAGACGGCATTGGTTGCACTGGTGGATAATCTCTAGCGGGCCTGGGACAAGGGATGCTTCTCTGTCCTGGTGCTTCTTGACCTCTCAGCGGCTTTCAATACCATTGACCATGGTATCCTTCTGAGGCAGCTTGAGGGATTTGAATTGGGGGGCACCATTTTATGGTGGTTCTCCTATCTCTCGGGCCACTCACAGTCAGTGTTGGTAGAAGAGCAGAGATCCAAACCAAAGCCCCTGCTCTGTGGGGTGTCCCAGGGTTTGGTTCTCTCGCCTCTCCTATTCAATATCTACATGAAACCACTGAGTGAGATCATCCAACAACATGGGGTAGGGTAGCATCAGTATGCTGATGATACCCAATTATACATTTCGAGATGTCCCGGTGCCTGGAGGCTGTGAGGATCTGGATGGGGACCAACAGGCTCAGACTCAACCCCGACAAGACTGAGTGGCTCTGAATATTGCCCCCACATGGTACAATTGATTGTCCATTGTTAACTCTGTGGGGTGGGGGAGAGATGGACCCCCTTAGGGACAACTTGGGAGTTCTCCTGGATCCGCAGATGCAATTGGAATATCATTTGATGGCTGTGGCCAGGGGAACTTTTGCACAGGTTTGCCTTGTGCACCAGTTGCGCCCCTTCCTGATCCAGGAGGCTCTTCTTATGGTCACTCATGTCCTCATCACCTCTAGGTTAGATTACTGCAACACACTCTACATGGGGCTACTCTTGAAAAGCATTCGGAAGCTTCAATTGGTCCAGAATGCAGCCACGTGAGTGATTAAGGTTGTACCTCAGTGCACCCACATAACACCACTCCTCCCCGAGCTGCACTGGCTCCCAATAGCTTTCTGGGAGCAATTCAAGGTGTTGGTGATGATCTTCAAAGCCCTACATGACTTAGGACCAGGTTACCTTCGAGACCGCCTTCTTCCACCTTATGCCTCCCAGCGCCCCATTAGATCCCACAGACTTGGCTTGCTACGGGTCCTGTCAGCTAAGTGCCATCAAGCGGGTCCACAAATGAAAGCCGCCTCTGTGGCAGCACCGGCCCTCTGGAATCAGCTCCCCGTGGGGATCTGGACCATCCCTAATCTGTTAGCCTTCCGCCGGGCTGTGAAGACCTGGCTCTGCCAACGAGCTTGGGATTAAATGACTCTTCTTGTATGAGTGCAGAGTATGTTTTGTCCATTGTATGTTTTTTGTTTTTAATAATTTTTATATTAAGCTAATTTTAGACTTTTTACTATTGGGATTTTAGAGTTTTAGCGTTATATTGTATGACTGTAAGGTGCCGAGAGTCCTGTGGGATAAGCAGCATATAAATTTTAATAAATAGATAAATAGATTAATTAATTAGTTAGTTCATTAATTGCTGGAAGTACTATAAATATTTGCAGCTAGTGCTCTGTTTTGCAAAATACCCCTTTTTCATTTTTTTAAAAAAATCCTTAATAAAAATAGGACAGAAAATTTGATAAGTGCCAAGGAATATGGAGAGCAGGGAGTCTCAGTATCTCTCCCAGATTAATGAGGAAACGACTTCAATCAGACAAAAACAAAGGAGAGGGAGAGAGAGAAAGTGTTTTGAAAAGGGGACATTTTGTCACTCTTGCTGAAAACTGCGAATTCAAGTTATATCACAAAATCTTTTGCAATCTATACAGGAACAAGAGTGAGATAACATTCACCAAGTGGAAGAGGTTGAAAAGTGGGCAGTGTGACAATAGAAACTTCATTCCAGCAAAGAGCACTTAAGCTGCATAAGAGACAGAAATCCTCTCATTCAAGATGTGTGTGTGAGTGCGCGTGTATGTGTGTGTTTGTGGTCTGTCTTCTTTGGGCAGAAGAGGAATCTGTAGTTTCAGGAGTGATAGAAACTAGAAAAGCACAGTTGTGGGTCCTGATATTTTCAGGCACTATAGGAATGGGGGAAAGATAACGCAGCACACAAAGTGCAGACAGTTATGCCATCAGTTGTGATTAATCCAGACATGAGACTGTGCAGCCTTTCGCAATTTCTGTTCTACTCAAGTTTCAAGAAGAGTGGCTAGAATCTCACAGTTGCCTCAGTGACCATGGTAGGAAACCTATGCAGGCAAGAACTGTGTGAAACCTTGAAGAGGGATTCAACTCAACTTTGATTAAATCACTCCTCAAAGCAGATTAGTACATTAAAGAAGAGATCCGAATGAACCAAAATGAATTGACTCTGGTGGCTCCAACATGTTTGAGGGTTTGAAGGCATTTCTTCCATATTGGAAATTGTAAGGGACCATATGCAGTACTCTAACTCTAAAACTGCAACTTTGTTGTGTTGTGAAACTCTGTGCCTCTCAAAGTCTCTTTTCTTTTTTTGGCTAGCAAGGTTAATATTAAGGTAAAGATAAAGGTTCCCCTTGCACATACGTGCTAGTCCTTCTTGACTGTAGGGGGCGATGATAATCTCTGTTTCAAAGCCAAAGAGCCAGTGCTGACCGAAGATATCTCCGTGGTCATGTGGCCAGCATGACTAAACGCCAAAGGCGCACAGAACACTATTACCTTCCCACCAAAGGTGGTCCCTATTTTTCTACATGTATTTTTTACATGCTTTCAAACTGCTAGGTTGGTAGAAGCTGGGACAAGTAACAGGAGCTCACTCCATTACGCAGCACTAGGGATTCGAACCGCCAAACTGCCGACCTTTCTGATTGACAAGCTCAGCGTCTTACTCACTGAGCCACCACATCCCTTTTAGGTTAATATTATTTTAGGCTTAATATACAATTCTTAACGGTCAACTCCTTTAATGTGGCCAGGTCTTTCCTGCACTAATGGAATGTTACACTTTTGTGCCGGTCCTGTCAACACAACTGGAAGCTCAGCTCTGTCACTAGTCTGAAAATGAGCTCAAGGCTGACTCATATTTGGAAGTCATTCTTTACCTTTAAATTCTGCATGACTAAGGCAGGTTTAAGTGTCCCGACATCTGTGAATGGATGCCAGCTAACTCTTACAGACATTGGCCCACACTTTGATTGCTCTAAAAATGGCCATCGTAGTGATAAAATCACAAAGGCCACTTCTTCTGTGGTTTGCCAGTCATTTTGACATAGTATTTTATTGAGCCATCTTGTTGCATCTGCTGCCTCTTCTAACTAACACATGCCATGGCTGGTGAATGGTTACTTTGAGTTCTGCCAGGGATGGCTGACCCTTCCAGGAGAGACTAAGTTTGCCAGTAATCAGTTGTGCCAATCTTTCTGGCATCCCAGAAAACTCACAGACAGGAAAGCTAGTAAATGTTATTTTGAGTCTTGCTGAGAAGAGGAAGGTTTGTGAATACACTTTGCTCTGTTTGGCACCCTATTCACCCAATCAGGAAGAAATACTCTCCAGGAGAGCCAGGCTTGTCAACCTGCTGGACCAGTTCTCCTGGCACCACAGAAAACCCAATAATAATAATAATAATAATAATAATAATAATAATAATAATAATAATAATAATAATAAGGCAAAACACATTCCTTTGGTAGCAGCAAAAAATTATTTATTAATATTTTTGCATGCTTAAATGCTTGTATGGTGAATTTGGAGTAAGTTGCTTTTTCCACGGATTCAGACAGTTTCACCCTGAACTCTAGACCACTTATAAGCTGTTCTGCTAAAGGAGGCATTGTAAGTAAAACCTTGAAGGTCTATGACTCAAACCTGGCAGGGTTGGCTCCTCCTGCCTGGCCCATCACCAACATGGATCACCCACTGCTTTCTAAGTGGAAAAACAGATGAAGCTAATCAGGTCCTAGACTGACTGTGGTCTAGAGTGTCATTGCAATCCAGTCTTAAAACTGTAACGTTGGCTGAGGGTAATTCCAAATCGCAACCCAATCATCCTGTTCCCAGTTGCTCATTAATTTCCCTTTGGAAATTTCCATATACTTTGCAATGGGTTGGTGTTCAGACCAGATGACAGTCACAACAAGATTTGAATGGCTGTTCCCTTGGTTCTTGCTTTTCCCCTCTGTGTAAGTTTCAGGCACTGCGTCCTGTTCCGAGCAGTGATCGCTCGTCAGGAGTTATGTCCACGGGAAGGCGCAGTTCTAGAGATTGACGGCTGTGAGTCCCTTCTTGTGAAG
>JANHGC010008432.1:269273-285254 GCA_027560395.1 Boaedon fuliginosus
TAAATACCACTTTTCTCATTTCCCTATTAAGCCAGTAATTTTCTCAAATGGGGAAGGGAAACAGCAGCCAGTGTGAGGGAAGGAAGCATCTCTTTCTCTCTTGTCGGCAGCTGCAGCTCCCTTTCTCATTTCCCTAGTAAGCCAGGGATCTTTTCAAATGGGGAGGGAAACTGAGCAGCCAGTGTGTGTGTGTGTGTGTGTGTGTGTGTGTGTGTGAAAGAGAGAGAGAGAGAGAGAAGGAGGGAGGGAGAGAGGGAGGGGGGAGGGAAAGAAAGAAAGAAAGAAAGAAAGAAAGAAAGACGGAAGGAAGGACGGAAGGAAGGAAGGAAGGAAGGAAGGAAGGAAGGAAGGAAGGAAGGAAGGAAGGAAGTTTTTTTTCCCAGGATGCAAGGGAGGATTTTAAGGAACAATAATTCAATAGAACAGTTGGGGGTTTTTTTGCCCAATACATCCCATAGCTTTTGTTTCTAAGACTCAGTAACATCTTAGATGACCATCTGTTTGGTGCCTTTGTTTAAACCTTGTTATTTTTTTAATACATTCCCTTTTCTATAAACGTTTTGCTCTTTTGCGTTTCTAATAATGCCACTTTTATTTTAATGTGACATTTTTGCTGCCAATTTATATCTGGAGGTGGGTGGGTTGTAGTCCGATAGCACGCCTCAGAGATTTTAGGCATACACAGAGTGAGTAGTGGCTGCTGGATTTAAACTACCCATATATAAGTAAAAAAAGGGTGAAGGCATTTTCCTCTTTTCGGCCTTGATGTTCCTGAGGAAAAGAAGCTAATATCACTGATGCTACCTAAATCAGGCTGCATTTCTTCCAGTCTGTTCTAGTATGGATGGAGCAAGTGTGGGTCTAGAGAGACCCATATCATTCCCTTCTTTCTTTTCTTCCTCTCCCTCTCTCTTATAAAAATAAATAAATAAAAATAATATTAAATTACCCAAAACTAATCTTGCATTTCTAACTGCAAGGAGAAGGTTGAGAGGGGTCTGTTACCTTTCTCTAGGGAAAAATCACATTGACTTCAGCTGGAATTTTATTTGAATCAAAAATCGCCAAAGCAGGGCCTCTTGGTGGATAATTGTCACACAAATCAATAGGAGTCTGGAAGTTAAATATTCTACTAATTAATTGGTGCCAAAGTCCATGCAGCAATTTAGAATGAGGAGATCGTGGACCCCGAAAGGTTGGAGTTTTGCCCTCAATATAATGATACCCTTTCGAAAACTGATAATGAAGAAATGAAATACATTAATGAAAGTCTGATAAAGTAAAGGAAAATAAAAACATGGTCTATGCATTCAAATGTGTTTCTATTTATGTATCATCAAACCAGTCTCACATCCATGAACCTCTTTAATGATTAGCCCTCTGAATGTGAGAAAACAAAAATTAAGGGTTGATGGAGCATATTTTGATTACATCTGTATCTATAAAAGAGAAGTATGAGTGTGTGGGTTTGTGGGTATGTCCTCAATAGGCTCTTCCATGCCAGCACCAATCTGGCCCAAACGTGGTATACACATACCTTACCCTCTGGCGACAAACACTCTGGGGATTATGAATGGGTTTTTGGGTTCTTTCCCCCAAAAATATGGTGCCGAAGTAGACCTCCCCCCAACATTTCACTGCCAAGCTCTACTGAGGCTCAGCTCTCCAGCCAATAGAGGCAAGGCATGCAAATCAAGCAAAGAACCCTGAGAGCTCCAGGAAATGGAAGTTCTCCAGCCAATAGAGACAAGGCATGCAAATCAGACAAAGAACACTGGGAATTGTAGGCTGCAGCTAATTCCAGGCCATGTTCAGGCTGATTTTCAGGCTGTTTTCAAGCCAAAAATGGCCTGGAATTAGCCAGAAAAACAGCCCATTTTTCAGGATGTTTCCAGGATGAAAACATGTTGGATGGAAAATCGGCCTGAAAATCAGCCTGAACATAGCATGGAAACAGCCTGAAAAACAGTCCATTTTTTGGGCTAATTCCAGGACATTTTCAGGCTGATTTTGAAGGAGGAAGGGGGAAGGAAGGGACATGGCAGTTCCATAAAAAATTACCTGGGCAATGCCAGGTCATCAGCTAGTGTTTAATAAAACAAGAACATTTCCTCATCGAAGCATTTTATCATGGTATTTTTAATGGTGGGATTTTTGTAAGGGAGGTCTCCCACAATTTGCAATCTAAATTGTAACCCCTGCAGAACTGGGACCTGAGGTGACATCCATCCTATTATAGGTGATCCTCGGCTTATGACCACAATTGAGCCCCAAATTTTTGTCGCTGAATGAGACATTTGTTAAGTGAGTTTTTGCCCCATTTTACAACACTTCTTGTCATGGCTGTTAACTGAATCATGGCAGGTGTTAAATTATTAACCCAGTTGTTACATGATTCTGACGTCCTCATTGACTTTGCTTGTCAGAAGGTCACAAAGGGTGATCATAGGACCCAGAGGTGATTAATAAATTGCCAAGTGTTTGAATTTTGATCACGTCACAATGGGGATGCCGGAAAGGTCATGGTCAGTGCCACTTTTCCAGTGCCATTGCAACTTTGAACAGTCATTAATGAACTGTTGTGAATTGAGCATTCCCTGTATTACATCCAGTCCTGTCCCCCAGGGAAATAGGCATGGTATAATCCTAACCTTTAAAGCTGAAATTTATGCCAAGCGTCTTCATGGGAATATTCATGTAGTTTTCTTGAGAAAGGTTTGTCACTTTTTTAAACTTCCCAGTCTATTACAATCCCAGAATTCCTTGTGGGAATTTCTTCTATCCAATTATTAACCATCTTTAGCTTTTCAATCGTGGCCAGCTAGATGTTGTCATTTAGTTGTACCATTGTACCATCAAATCCAAGGAAAATCCCATAAATTAAACTAGTCTTTGAGAAAACTATATGTCTAGGACAGGGGTGTCAAACACAAGGCCTGCAGGCTGGATCCAGCCTGCAATGTTGTCGTATCCAGCCCATGGGGGCCATTATGGAAAATGTAAGTGGCCGGCCCACATCACTTCGGCCTTGTCTACCCAATGCAAAGAGGAAGCATCAAGCCAGTATGGCTTCGCCCCAGTCTAACCAGTGCGAAGAGGAAACATGCCAGCAGTTTGGGGGGTGGCATCAAGCTGGGCATGCCCACACAGTTGACCACAACCACACAGTCGGCCATGCCCGGCCAGCCCCCAAAGTCAACCACAGCCCTGATGCGGCCCTCAATAAAATTGAGTGTGACACCCCTGGTCTAGAACAACAGCTGAACTTAAATCTATGATTAAAAGCAGTATTATCCATTGCACCACTGTAACCATAATAAGACTGAAAAGATAGCTTGGGATTGAATGGAAAGCACTACCAAATGAAGCTTCATCAACTGAACTGATACTAGCAATAGCACTTAGACTTATAGACCTTTTCACAGTGCTTTACAGCCCTCTCTGAGTGGTTTACAGAGTCAGCATATTGCCCCCAATAGTCTGGGTCCTCATTTTACTGACTTGAGAAGGATGGAAGGCTGAGTCAACCTTGGGCCGATCATGATCGAACCCCTAGCCGTGGAATGCAGTTAGCCTGCAATACTGCATTCTAACCACTGCACCATCATCATTCTAACTTATTATTATATAATAATAACTTATTATTGACATTATCCAGTTCTTACTATTCATTGTATTATTCTTGTTTCAGATCTTCAGAAAAAGAGATTTTCTTTTTCTTGGTTGAAAAAAAAAATTATATGTGTGAAAAAGTTTCTTGGTAACTTCAAGGAGTTCATTGGTGTGTTTTCTTTGCCCCAGGAGAGAAAATGGCAGTGTCCAAATTCAGAACACAACATCAGTTCATTGATCGATAAAATTAATCCATTCTTAAGAAGCGAGGGGGAAGGAAGGTATCAAAAAGATGGATTTAGGGGAGAATCTGAGGACTTGCAAGTGTGGTTTTGCGATATAAAGCTTTACCTTGTTGATGTGAATCACTTGCAAATTCTGTTTTTTATTTCTTTTCATCTACGTTAGGAAAACCTCCACTGGGATCTATTGTTAATAATTCCATTGGAGGTTTAAGGAAATGCCAATCCATTTCACAGCAAGGCTCAGAAGTTGGCATAAGGTAAAAAAAAAGTGGCACGTAAGGTTCAGTTTGCAATCACAGTTTTACCAGAGTTCATTTCAAGTTCGCTCTTTAGACTGTATGACCCTTTGGGGCTTAGATTGTTTTGTTCTGTGGATTAAGGGCCAGTGGTTATATATCCTATAGCAATCTGAGGGACATGGCTTTAGAAAACATCAACAAATGCCATTGTAAAGCAAAGCCAAAAATGAGGTGAATGAAATCTACTCAGCACCAATATAAGAATGGATACCAATTTGAAATTCTAAATATTTATCAAATATTTACTTCAGTCTGGAAGTAAACATGGAATAAACTGTGCCTGCTAATGTTCTTATGTTTTTGTACTGGTCTATGTAAGTCTGGTCTAAACAGATATTGCAATGGACTGGATCATTTTTTTTAAAAAGATAGTTGGAAAGGAGAGATCTAAACAACTTTTCACATATTACCTGAGCTAGCCTGAAAAGGATATGTATGTATGTATGTATGTATGTATGTATGTATGTATGTATGTATGTATTGTCTTTTAATGACCTTGTAATCCCGTGTATCAGGGTGGAGTCGGGGCAACTAAATGGAGCTGAGTGTTTATTGGCTGGATGCCCTTCCTGTCGCCAATGCAGAGTTCACAGTTGATATTTACTCATTGTCCCAGAGAGAGAAATATCTGCCGCTACGTAGGATGCAACTCACACCCTCCTGATTGTGAGGCTAGAGCTCCACCTCTAGGCCACTGCACCACTCCCTGAAAAGGCTTTATATGACCGTTCAAATACTCCACTAAATGTTTTCAGGGCACTTAGGAGGAAGAGAGAATATCCACAAATAGTACAGAGTCATTTTCTCAAAGATTATTTTCCGTTCTTTGACGATCACCATTCAGCAAGAGGTCAGCATGTGAAATTGCATATTTGGTCAATGTTATTTTGACTAGCCTAGGAATTGTTGCTACAAAAGAGTATTGCATGAGGTAAGATGGACAGATGATCTGCCATAGACTAAGATAATCCCTAAAAGTATTTTATGAGTTTATAAGTTAGGAAGTTGGAACCTATCTAAGCCAAAATATTGACAATTTATGAAACTAAATTTTAAAAAGCATGTTCTGATCCAAAAATATGTTGGTAAATCTCAAAATTCTTGGTATTGGCTTTTAAATTTCTACATTTGTAGAATTAATATTATATATTTGTACATTAATATTGTAAACTGCCCAGAGGTATCCTATGGTAAGATGGCTGGCCAATAAATTGGATAAATAAGTAAATGTGTGCTTTTTTGGCATTCACAATGCTTTCTTCAAGCATCATAGCATCTTAAACTTGTCAAAAGGTGAATATTTGAAATTTTTCTATTTGGCCATAGTTTCAAACAACCAAGATTTTTTATTTCCTGTAGGAAATGCTCATAAAAAGTTTAGTAGAGCTGTTACCAAATAGATTCCATTATATAACCTTAAACTTAACTACCTAGTTATAAAGAAGCAGCTCTTCCTGGCTTTGTCAAACTCCATTACTGATTAGACACTGAATAATTTCCCCAGAGAAAGTATTAGAGATGTCTCAAAACCAACCTGTTAGTTTTCCCCAATGCAATACATAATTGGCTGGAAAACCAAGATAATTTCTTCATTCTAAAATTAAGGAATACTCAGTGTTCTACACCTAATTCTAACCATGGGCTTGTATTTTACATGTCTAAGCTTTGCTTTACTAAATGTGTTTTTGTCTAGATAAAACAACTGAGAATAAAATAGCAATTTAATTTTAATGTTTAAATCCTAGTCAATAGTAAATTAGAATCTGCATCTTAAGAGCCTCGGTGGTGCAGTGGTTAAATGCAGCACGGCAGTCTCTGCTGACTTGTTCAGCAGGTTGTCAGATCGAATCCCACCAGGCTCAAGGTTGATTCAACCTTCCATCCCTTCTAAGGTTGGTGAAATGAGAACCCAGATTGTTGGGGGCAGTATGCTGACTCTGTAACTGCTTGGGGAGTGTTGTAAAGCTCTGATAACCAGTATAGAACATCTGAGTGCTATTGCTTTCCATGTTGTAAGCTGCCCAGAGTCCTTTGGGAGTTGGGTGGCATAAAAATGTAATAAATAAATAAATAAGTAAATAAATCCTTGTCTCATCAAAAGCATGTTAGGGAATTACAATAATATGCATTCCAAGGGTACACATTTTTACAGCAGGAAAACTACCAACCTTACTCTGGTACTCTTCAATGGTGAACATTCAGTACTTATATACACAAGTTGGTGGCAAAACAGAAAATAAACTAACCCCATGAATGGGGAACCAGATAGAGATGATGCTTTTCAACAACTTGTCATATGTGCCATAGCTATTGCCACTGATTTCTGAATGAATATTTAATAAAATTCCAATATTATACGTTAGGCTTCTTTGTGATTTGGTAAGAATGTAAGAAGAAGATAAATAAATTAGCGAAGTGGAATCAAATCTCTCTCTCTCTTTTTTGGCCTCCTGTGTCTTGATGCACAAATAATGTATGCATAGTAAATTTTTATAGACTTGGGCTACCTTATCTTCTTAAAATGCTTTTTAATGTTCTTATATATAAACATAAATAAATGCATCATTTCCCTTGAACTGCCTTGCGAGTAAGTTTAATGTAGCTGACAATCAAGAACATGATCCATCTTAGTGCTGCTAAAGCATTTAGTCATGGGGAAATCAGCAAAAGCCTCATTAGAGTTATGTGACCTCCATGACTTGAGTAGCAAGTGCCAGGAGGGACTGGATGAAATTACATGAACGACACATGAGCAAACTTTGCCTAATAACAAACTAGAAACTGTTTGGATTCATGTGTGTTCCAAAGAAGAAGGGAGGCAGCACAGGTGCGCTGATTCCAATCCCTTTCTCTTACACTCCCCAGTGTCATTATTCCTTCCATCACATAGATTTTACTCTCTATAAAAACAAGGTAGGCAGCCGGGAGAGACTTTCCAGATAGCCCTGAACTTCACCTTATCATCTCAGAGAAACAAGACAAAAATACCGGTTGAAATGCTGTCAACCATTTTAGCAACAGAGCAGTTAAAGACCTGGGTTTTCATTGCTGCACGAGTCAAACAGGGTTCTTTTCATTTCAGCAATATTTGACAGGAATACAGAAAGATTTAAGGAATGTTGGACTGTGTAGTTGAAATGATCATCTATACGGCGACATGGACGTGGTCAAGAGAACCTGTTGTCAAGTTTTTAGGGACCGGAAAATCTACTCCGATTCTGATCTACTAATTAGGAGGGGAAAGGCTTTTATGCTAATAGCAAAAGATGGATTTTTTTAAAAAAAAAACTCTGTTATTGGAGGATTGAAAAATATGTATGAATAGGGTTTCAGGATGTAAGGAAGCTTGTTGTAAGATGCTTTGGACAGACAGTAGAAGTGGTGCTGCTGATAGTTTAACCCTAGATGTCTTCTTTCCAGTTGACATGAGTACCCACAACTGTGTCCACGCTTGGCCAACCATGCCTTGACAAAAAAATATCAAGGAAGGGTAGACATTATGACAAGAAGGAAACAGACTTGGCATGCCTTTGTCAGACAGGTATTTAGACCAGACCTATTTGCTGCAGCCCCAATGAGTTGCCTCTTGTTGTGTAAAGATTTCAGATTTCCACCACTGTTATTTATATGGGATTAACTCTCCCCAGTCTAAGTTGCTTCCAGGCTTCAAGGTTGATTTGAACAACAGCAATAGGATGTCAAAACACAGCCATCCACAAAACCTTAGGTTTACGAATTAGCATGGATTCGATAATGTGGTGAATTTCTAAGTTTTAAAGAAACTTAATATTCAAATGTTTATGTATACAGGGATGGGTTTCTACCAGTTTAACAACCAGTTCGGTGAGCGAAGGGCACGCTCATCGAACCAGTTGTTAAACTGGTAGAATACTACCCCTGTATATATGTATATGTATATATAAGCATTTGTATATAAGTCTCTTAAAAACTTACAAATTCACCACATTATCGAATCCATGCCTGCATTTTATGCATTTTATGCATTTTAAATGCATAATTTTATGCATTTTAAATGCATAATACCTGCATTTTAGCAATAGGTTATGTTCTTCCCTGATGAGATGTTTAATATCTTAAGGTCTGTACAAACATTGCAGGATTGAATATCTTAATAGTTCAAACCCCCCCTCTCCCCCACACGGTTTCCTGTTTAATCACTAGTGTTCAGACACAGAAAACATTCACTTGGCAGTGTGTATTTTCTTAGGTATCCATTTGTTCAACCTCCTAGGTGCCAAGATCTCAACATTTTCAAGCAGTACAAATTGTTGTGGGTAACCTTTGAAAGCGGAAGTCCAATAGATGAAGAAAAAGCGTGATTTATATATGTGTTTTGTTTTTGCAACAAAAGCTATTCTCATACTGTACAAGAAGCAACTGCCAAGATGCATTAATCAGACCTTAATTAACAAGGAAGAAAGGTGATAATTTACATTTATTCTGGATTGACACATTGTACTTTATTTAGCAAATGAGAGCTGTCAGGTGCTACCAACGAACCTTAGATTGAAGACGGAGGGTTGAAAATGTGTCTTCTGTCTGCCTGAGCCTTTGTAGGAGGGAGCCTTCAGTGTGTTTATACAAGGATCATTAGACATACCTCATGCTAAGTTTTCATGAATCTTTGAATCCATAACACTCAAAGGTCATCAGGTATGAAATTTTTTATAATGGCATTCTGTCATCTTCTGCAAGAACTGGTGATTTATCAAAACCTATTCACACATGGCACCTGGAATAGAATTCAGCTTTGCTTGGAAATCTGGAGACATTGCAAGAAAGCGAAGGAACAATGAGACCTTTGGGTACTGACCATGTATCCAAAGGACTTGGGCAGAGAAGGTAGAAAACTGAGAGAAAACAATGTTGAAAAATCTAACAGTGGGAAAAATGAACAAACTTCTAATCAGGAGTAGGTGAATGGTGACCCCTATATAACGCCAAATTCTTACATCAATGAAAAATCAAATCATTCAGGCCAAAAGGATCTGAAAAAGGTTAAAATCGTGGCAACTGGACCAATGTTTGTTAATCTGAGACAATTCGTTATTCATCTAAGTAATCGCAATCAATTAAAAAAAAATAGGCAAAGAGTTAGAGAGTTGTTGGAATGTACCAATTCTTGCCTCACCAACCACCAAGGATTTCTCCCCAAAATGGACCTAATTTTTTTTTATCCTGACTTATAGAATTACTTGGATGTGTAACAAAACATCTCAGATTACCTCGCAGTTGCTGTGGCAAGAATTGGTGCACTCCAAAAACTGTCTGACTCTCTGCCTAATTTTTAAAAACATTTGACTGATGAAGTTTCGCTAGATGAGTAAAAAATTGTTTCAGATTAACACACTTTGGTCCAGTTGCCATGATTTTAACCTTTTTTAGGTGCCAAATTCTTGTTTCCAGTAGCCCTCATCATTGGTCTAGGACAGGGGTGTCAAACTCATGGCGTCATAGTGTCATCACATGACGTATCACAATTTCCCCTCCCCTTCACTAAACTGGGCATGGGTGGGGCCGGCATGTGGTGCATAAGACCTGCAGGCTGCGAGTTTGATAGCCCTGGTTTGGGACCTGAAATTCAGCAATTCTTGCAGAGCAATAAATTGCATACCCCTATTCTAGGGGATGCTGAACTCCCTCTTGTCAGACATAAATCTGGCCTCAAAAAAGCCAAAATCTTTTCAACGTTTGGATCTTTATGTGTTGCTTCTCAATAAGATATATGCCTACTTGGGAAACTCTCCTACCCTAGTGATATTATTGGGATCTGTTCATTCACCCAGTCCCAGAAGGTCATTGGACAACATTTTTGTCACCTACCTATCTTCTAGCAATTCATTCTCCCTTGTGTTTATTCAAAACATTAGAGGAAGGAAAGGACCAGGTTAAAAATTTTAATATATTCCCTAGCATTTTGTTGTATCTGACACATAAACGAAGCAGCAAGTTAATCATTAGAGTATTGTTTTTACTAAGTAGTCTATTTCTCCATGTCCTTTCAATGCTATCATTGTGAAATTTCTATTCCAAACATTCAATTTAGTCTGATTTTTGCCAGTAATTGGCCATTGTTTTCCTGGTTTCATGTTGACATGTTTAAAGTAAAATTTTTGCAAAGTACTTGTGTAACTAATCTTGGTCTTTCTGGAAACTTTCATTCAGGGGTTATGGGTGATTATGATGGAAGAAAATTAAATATAACTATGGATCTTCTGGTGGGGAAAAAAAGTAGGGGAGAACTGTGATTTTTAGGAGAAGTGAATGAAAAGTTGGCATGGCAAGAGAGAAGTAGGCTCAGACATGGTGGTTATATGTTCCAGAAATTCTTATTACAGGCACAGTTAATAAATAAGCACTGTTGCTACTAATCAAATCCATGGAGACCAGAAAATTATGTACATGGTGCTGTCTGGCTGCCAAGCAACAAAGTAATAAAAGGAGCAAATTCTAAGAATCAGTATATAGTTAAGGGGAGATTATTAATCCAGGATCTCTAGTTGCACTCAAAGAATGAATTTCCAATTAATCCATTCAGTGTCTGCTTTGGTGCAACAGTTCAGAGGATTGGTCTAGTAACGTTTTAGCCTGTTTGGGGTTATAAATAATACATTAAGTAATTATATACATTTTTCATCTTCATAGGTCCCAACTAGCATTACTTAATTAATCTCCAGAGTGCTGGAGAATTCAGTCCATTAATTGGCGTAATAGTATCACCCACATCTATTCCCTTACTATGAAGTCATCCGGGAATAGTGTGCTATAAATAGTAAATGAGTGAATGTTTAGATTAATTAATCCATAAATTAGAAGAAGATTATTTTTGACTCTGCATGTGTGTGTATGCCATATATTCTAAAAATATATATTAATAATACGTTCTCCCATACTGTACAGCCTTACAACTTTTTATGCCATCGAATATAGGCATTGATTGTGCCCTGTAGTTCATTTGAAAGCAGTGACTTTAATTTGCACCAGTAAATACAATTATTAAGCAATTAACCAACAGGCATTTATAGCTGGTAATTATCTTTGTTTAAATAAACACAAATTAGTTGTCTAACAATAGAATTTTGCTACTGGCCCAGCAAATTATTACATTCTGATGTTCACACATCAGAAAGCAGAGGTAGTGAAGCTAAAAGACAATCTGTAGGCTTAATAGGCCAACCCTACAGTTATTTTGAGCAAAATGGTTTTGGTTTTTACTTTTTCAGATCTTTTTTTTTTCCTAAAAAGGCAAAACCCATCCTCTAAAGTGATGAATATTTTGTCAGCTAAAATTATTATTCTTCATAATGTTCGGCATTCTTTGAAAATAAGGATTTAATATGTAACCAATTAGTAAAAAAAAATTAAGACAATTATCAAACACACTTTTCTGTGTTAAATGTTAATTAAAACTAGCGGTATTATTTTTTTAACAAGAATTAATAGTGGAGAAAACAGATTAGAGTCAGTTTAACCTAATTTAGTAATCTATTAATAAAGAATAGATCTAGCTTCTTAAAAGTGTATTTATTGTAACTGATAATTTAATCTTCAAAGATGTGGAGCACTGGCAAACCTTTGACAATTTTAGGGATTGTACTGTACAAAGAATGAAACCAAAGGTGATACAAAATCACACTGTTAATTAAAGTTGAAGATCTTATTTAGAGAGATGCTAATCATATAAAGATGGATCATGAGCATGAAATTAAGAATAGTAAAGGATTTTGTTCAGATTTTTGTTTTAAATAAAAGCATACTGTCTCCGCAAACAAGACAAAACTTCTGATTGTACAATATTGGATGTCTGAGAAAGTGAAACAAATCAGTTTAACTAATTAACTTAAAAGTTTGAAAGTTGATTGCTTGTATTTACAGCTGTCTTTCTGGTGTTTAATTGCAGTTGCCACCTTTGTACATTTATTGGATTTAACAGCTTCATAACATGCTTGTACTTAGTGGTCCTCTTTAACTTGGGAATACCTATATGTATTGAATTGGATCAGTTGAATTGAGGTGAAAGACAGAATCCTGGTTGAGAACACTGAAAGCCAGATTTAAGTAAACTATAATGACAAAATAACAACAACAATAATCATCATCATCATTATCATTATCACGCTTTGCATTGACAGCACTTGAAAAAGATTGAAGGAAAATGTGATAACAACTTGACATGGGCATGGCTTAAGAGAGGAACCATCACGAAAGAAATGGAAGGTTTAATACTTGCTGCTCAAGAATAAGCACTACAATCTAATGCCGTGAAAGTGAAGATACCAAAATCTACTGACAATCCAAACTGCTGACTTTGCAATAATAAAGTTGAAACTGTTTCACACTTAATATGTGAATGCAGCAAAATTGTGCAAACTGACTACAAAGCAAGGCATGATCAAGTTGCTAAATTAATCCACTGGTCCTTGTGTAAAAAATATGCCCTATCTGTATCCAAAAAGTCATGGGAACATAAAGTGGAAAAAGTTGTCAAAAATGAGACTGAAGATCTTGTGGGACTTTCGAATACAGACGGATTGCCATTTGGAACACAAGACGCCAGATATTACAGTTGTCGAGGGCCAAAGTGTACAATGTATTGATATCGCTGTACCAAGAGACGCCAGAGTCAAAGAAACAGAACTGGAAAAAAAATCATGAAATATCATGGCCTTGCCATTGAAACTACATGGTTATGGATGAAACATGTAACAGTGATACCCATTCTCATCGTGGCACTTAATACCATGTCCAAGAATTTTACAAAACACATCAAGAAATTTCAGCTTCCTCCAATAACACCAGCGGAACTGCAAAAAAATGTGCTGCTCGGAACATTGTATATTTTAAGAAGTTACTTGGTTGATACCTAGGACTTTGGCAGCAACCCATATCAACCATTAGCACCAGTCACTGGTATTTGTGATAAATTTTTAAATGTTCAGTTGACTGAGTTTCATGTTTAATGAGTAAAAAAGATAATAATAATCCTCCCATCCCAAAATTGCTTCTTAAATATAAAGCATTTTCTCTTTTATTCTAAAGCATGTAGACAACTAGATGCTAATATTACTACAGATTCTGTATTAAAAAAAATAACAACATGGTGGAAAAAAATGAATGAATGAATGTGTGTGTGTGTCTATTGGTTCAATCAAAAATAATCTGGGTTACTACATTTGCTCACATGACTGGAATTCACAAACCTGGAACCAATAAGAAGTAGAAGATAGATTTATCCTTTTGTTATGTCAGTAGGTCTTGTATATAAATACACTTAATAAATCCAGTTGGGAGAAGTCCAGCAGGTCCATTTTGCAGTGTCTTAAAACTTACAGAATTAGCTCCTCATGATGGAAAGCTACATGTTCCAAACATGGTAACATTCTGACTTTTGTAAAATGTATTTATTTGCTAGATTTATAAGGCTGTCCAACTGAAGCAATGTGATTCTGGGTGTGACATGCAGCAACAAAAAATAAAAGGTAAATCAACACTCTCCCCAGATAATGTAGGTCAGTATAAAATTTGAAATAGCAAAATGGCAACCCAAAACCTGTGATGTGGCATAGTAGACTGGATTTCCAGGAGGGAGTGGGTGGATTCCAGAGCAATAAGAGACAGCTCAGTATGTCTGAGAATATATGTCTGATATTCTGTATGAGAGTGCAGACAGCTCCTACCTAATAGTTCTCAGAACATGTGGTATGCCTGGGGATCAAGACAAGTCTTTGTGGCTTTTCTAAAGACAAAGAGTGTTGGGGCCTGTAACATATGAAGATGGTGGGGAGGGGAGGAGAAAGTGTTCCTGAAAACAAGGACAATCACAGAAAAGGTATCCTATAAGATGACAAGATTTAAAATGTGCCCACATCATGTGGTGGAGGTGGCCACCTAGAGGAGCTTCTTATTGTGGGAGCACATGATGTGGGCACATGTTTTTGGAAGAGGCAATCCCTCAAATAACCTTGCATATAAAGGGCATACACTAAATAATATGCTAAGATAAACTAAGAATTTGCTTACCCACTGATATTAGTGAGCTTATCATTTTAGTTGAAGACCAAACTCTCATCCATGTTATGTTTGCATTTTATGAGACCACCAAATAGGGTTGTGATGGATTCCACAAAGACTTAAAAGGCCAAGTTAGCACTGTGAAGGATCCAGCTGAGATGGAGAAACAGTTTGTTCAGATGCTACATAAATTTGGAGACCTGGAATTAATAATATTAGGAAACCTTTCTGAGGAAATGTCCTTCATTCCTTTCTCACCATTTGGCGTTTGAACTGACTTAATGTTGAGCAACTAAAAGAGCTCTCTTTAGATGTGTGTCATTTGCACAATGGCTGATATAAATGAGTTTCATCTGCTTCTCCCCAATTTATCTACAGGGGCAGATGGTTTCTCTATTCCAGAGCTTAATAAAAAGACTTTAGTCTTTGGAGCCATCAATACGCTTCCTCTTACCAGTGTAATATTCAGCCCAAATTCTATTTCAGGACAATTGTTTTCATTTTACAATGTTTCCAGATCCTCAATCAACCAAACTTCTGTATTAAATATCTTTTCTGTTCATATACTTAAATATTAGTTTATCCCTGCCAGGAACAAAGAGAGAAGCACCAATATTTCTTACAAGGTGTTTTGTCTGACAAATTTTATTTTGTGCAGGGATGTGAAATTAGGCCTGTTCTCAGTATGCTCTTCTGGCAATAAGACAATGTGATGTTCTTAAAAAAAAAAAGTTGTGCTTTTTTCCAGTTTTGATGTGGCTAAACTATTTCAGGATTGTAGCCTGAGCAGCATCAGGACTGTGAACTTGGAATCAATTGTGTGAGTTGGATGAGGAAAGCGACGTTCTCATGATGGTCCCATTTGTGAAGTAGAAATATCCTCACCACCCAAAATTATGCCATTTTAAACTAGATGTTAATCTAGATGATGAGACTTCATTTGTTCCAATAGCTCTTGACCATTTTCAAGGCCAGCTGAAAACAATGGCTTTGACTTTTGATGTCAGTGTTTAGGGCCATGATACTCAAAGAGCTGGTTCTTTTACATTTATCTGAATACTACCCAATAACCCTGCGTCACCTGGGTATTTATTTATGCTGTATTAGACAGGAAAATGCTGTAGTTGGGACTGACTCTGTTGTACTGTCTGTGAACTTCTAGAAGTAGTAGCTCTATGTCTCTTATCATTTAGTCAGGCCTCATGAGCACTGCTGTCTCGCACAACATCACAAGTCAGAGGAAGCCCCCTTGTGGAGTACTGTGAAGCCGTCACCAGATCTTCACTCTTTTTAAGGCACACAGACCTCCCGCCCCCCCGAGGGGTGTCAGGGGTGTCTTACCTCGACACTATTTGTTCCCAGAGGGTAAGTCAGATGTACCAAGTTTGGTTGAATTTGGTTGAGGCGTTCCAGAGTTATGCTGGAACATACATACATACACATACACACACACATATATACACACATATATATACATGTGAAAGTCTTTACTTACACTATTATATACATATATATATACATGTGTAAGTCTTTGGTTATTCGGGTTTTCTCCTGTGTAAAATTGGAAGTATCTTGGCAACGTTTCGACGAGGTCGCACTCGTCATCTTCAGGCTGGTACCTCAGGCTGGTCTTCAGGTTGGTACCTTCCGCTTCGTACTTCTGGGAGCAATGTGTGATCCTGGATGCCTTCTCTGCTTAAATGCTGGTGGGGGCTATGTCCTGATTGGCTGGAGGTCTGGCTGTGTTTGGATTGGTTGGTGGTGTGGTGCTGTGTCCTGATTGGCTGGAGGTC
>JANHGC010008434.1:3227-26047 GCA_027560395.1 Boaedon fuliginosus
CTCTCTCTCTCTCTCTCTCTCTCTCTCCATTGAGAGCATGCAAAGACAAATACCTTGTGTGTCCAATCACACTTGGCCAATAAAGACTTCTATTCTTCTATTCTATTCTATTCTATTCTATTCTATTCTATTCTATTCTATTCTATTCTATTCTATTTGGCACAGTCTTATGTTACTTGAATGTGTTTGTCTCCATGGGATTTAAGCGGCCTTATAAAGCTTTTCCTGAGCCATATCACTGTCATTTTTGCTTAACAAAATTGCCTATAGCAATGAGTCTAATTCCTTTGGCCCACAGGTTTTCCAGGTTTCCAGAGCAAAAGTCAGAGACTAATTCTGAATAGCATTGGCATATAATTGTTGTTCCACTGTGGCTTTATCCCATCTTTCACATCAGTGTAGTAAAATAGAAACACAAGAGAAGGCAAATGCATGCCAGAAGAGATTTCATTATCCTGGTTTTTGTAAGGGTGCCTGTTGGACACTATTTTGTTAATACTGAACAGATTCAAGCAGGCTATTGGATGTAATTAAAGCTTAAATATTAAGGTATTTTTGTAGCTTGAACACAATAAAGCAAACTGCTTGCCCTGAGCTGACTATGGTAGTTTGCATATAATCACTCATGAAAGGGAATTGGATTCAAAGTTCAAAAATAAAGATGCTTGGAGTACATTATAAAGGGTGATAGTTCATCTCTTATGTTGGTTCTTCCTAATCTTAGTGTCAGTGACATCACTTTTGTAGATTTTTGCTTCAGGCCAGGGATTATTTCTTTCTTCTACACAGATATACCTTCCCATACTACCGTTATCAAGCAATAGATTTCGCAAATTAATTGGGTATGTATCCTTTCCAATATTAGGTTCCTATTTTGCTACACTTAAAAAAAAACAACAGTGGAAGGATGGTGGGCTTCCATGGTATGGCTGGCTGGGGAATTCTGAGATTGAAGTCCACAGATCTTAAAGTTGCCAAGGTTGGATATCCCTGATCTAAAGAATGTGAATATTGATGTAGAATAGCCGTGAATGCTAGAGGTTTATTTGTCCTTCTCAGGCTGTCAGTGAGGTGTGTGTGTGTGTGTGTGTGTGTGTGTGTGTGTGTGTGTGTCTCAAAAGAATGAATATGCCCTTTTTTCCATGTCCATTCAACACATAACATAGCCAATATCTGAAAATGACTTCTACCTTAAAAATTCCCCTTCCCACAACAACAGCGGGATCATGGTAGCTGTGGGGAAGGAGACATTCAGATAAATACTTGCACAAAGTGTGTGTGTGTGTGTGTGTGTGTGTGTGTGTGAACAGATACAGAGTTCTTCCTTTGTATTATGGATTTAGTAGTCTTGATTGCACAAGGTGGGTTTAATTATTTGAATTAAAGGAGCATACATGGAAAAGTCTACAAAGGCTGCCTTTTTGTCCTTGCTGACAGATTTGTTCATGCATGTGCTTTTTGCTGTTTGAATCACTACAGATCATAATATCAGACGTTTAAACCTTTCTGGCTGCTTTTGGCAGGAGACAAAGCTGATTCCCAGAGGTAATGATCTGTCAAGAGAAATAGTATTCTTCAGTGGTGCTATTAATCTAACATGTCAAGTTGCTGCTTTCTTAATGGAATTATCACCATGTAGGCTGGAGAATTGAAAGCATGCAACAGATACAAGTAATTGTCTTAAAAACAAAAATGCACAAAGTGAAATTCTGAATTTCAGAATTTTACCTACCAGATTTGTAACCCACTTTTCTTCAAGGAACAAAAGGTCGGGAACCTAATGCTCCCTCCTTGAGTTTCCTTTGTAATTTTCAGCAAAGAAATCTATTGGACCTCAAATGATTCCAGGTTCTGCCCCATTGCTGCCCTTTCATTGTGAAACATCAGTCACATCTAACACCTTGAGATTCTGATAGAGATAGATAAAGTCTGGAGGCTAAACCACTTGATGATTAAGGGAACTAGATATGTCTAGCCTAACAAAGGTAAAAAACTAGGGATGATATGATAACAGTTTTCTTTAGGGGCTGTCACAGAGAAGAGAGGGCTTTAGGATGGGACAAGAGATAATAGATGGAAGATCATTAAAGCAAGATCCAACCTATAATCTCTTTAAGACCTAAGGAGAAATTTCCTGATGATGAGAATCAGTGTAGTGGCTTACCTCCAGAAGTTGTGTTCCATCACTGGAGGTTTTCAAGAAGATACTGGACAGCCATTTATTTGGAATGATATGGGGTCTCCTGCTTGAGCAGGGGGCTGGACCAGAAGACCTCCAAGCTCCCTTCCAATCCTATTATTCTGTGTTCTGTATTTCTGACTGTCCTTTATTCACTTGAATGGGGCCAGGTTGTTTAGGGTAGATGGGAGATATGATTTCATATATCTGGATGGCAATGGATTGCAGGAAGTAAGATGATGGCCATAACCACATAAACAGATATGCCCCATTCTTAAGACGCACATATCCACATCCAGGTAAGTACCACTGAGCCTACACAATAGTTTGGAAAACAAAACACAGAGATAGAATGCTGTACTTATGTGCCAATGATTTCAATAGCTGATTTAAGAACAACAATGTGCATGTGTATTATAGAACAGATTAAAGTAGGTTTTCTCCGTAGGTTTCCACTTAGGATAAAATTGGAGATTTTTCATCTATGCAATCTAGTCACTTAGCACTAAAAAGCCTGTGTGGATTTACATTCACTAATTAGGTCAGCTACCATTTTGGATCCACCTTCAAATGCCCCCAACATCTAACTAAAAAGAAATTATAGAACTAGATTATTCCTATATATATCACTATTTAGTTCTGAACCTGTGGGGACTGCATTTTTTTCCCACCTCTGATATATCCGTTTTTTGAAATGGTAATTTTAATTCCTCCCAGATCTTAATAACTGGGTGGAATTATACGGAAAAAAAACAAATTAATAGCACAGTGTGGAATAAGATTAAATGTCTAGAATTTTGAATCCCCAATATGGATTTAAACAAATGTCACAGAACTGAATTCAAAGTATAAGGAAAATAAAATTAAAAAAATACAGTGGATTTTATAAAGTTTGCCCCGTCCCTACAACATAAATAGAATGAAGTGGTTCGTGGAATCTGGATTTGGAACGGAGTTCACAATTACTTTATCATAGATCATACCCAATAGTTACATTTACCATGGGGATATTATTCTTACTATTGCATAGAAAATAAAATTTGAACCTTAGCATTATGGGCAAGTCATTTTGGTTTGGAAGCAGTCCCTATCTAAAATCTAAAAACATAATCCACTGATTAGTTATAGTATAACTGCTAAAGATACCAGTATGGTTTGTATGTATGTTGTACTATCCTTCTATATCCTGGTGCCCTTTATCATCTGGATTGTTGGGTGGGGAAGTCTTTGCTAGGCTGTACTTCAGTGTCCAACTTGGGCAACTTTAAGACTTAAGGATTTCAACTCCCAGAATTCCCCAGCCAGCCTTGCTGCCAAGGTTGGATAACCCTGATTTAGAATAAGCAGCAGGGCTGGGTATAAACAATAACTGCTTCTAAATCTGCTATTGTGGGTTTCATTTTATCAATTAGGATAATGGATGTGGTGGGGTGAATTTCTCATTCTGTCCAGATAGCAGTCAGAGAAATTGCACCTCAAAAGATAGAAGAAATAAAAATATTTTGCTTTAAATGTTTCACTCAATCATTGTACTGAGATTTTAGAAGCATTTTTAAAAAAGTTAAGAGATACATGTAAATTGAGATATTGCTATGCTGCTGATCATATTGGATACAAAGAGAAAAATATCTTAGATAATTCATCAGCAGTACCATAAGTTCCGTCTCAGGGTCTTTGGACTAAAATGTATTAAAAATGCCCCCAATGACTGTTATTGCTATTGTTGTTGTTATAGGGCACACTGAAATATACACACATTCATACACCATTCTGTCTCTTTCCAGATACAAGCGTATCATTCTTTTCAATCTTCACATTCTTCAACCACGACAATTTGCAACGAATCAAGGTGGTGGCTGCGACTGAGTGATCAAAGTTCCCCTTCTTTTCTAATCTGTGTTGCATTTGCAACATATTAAAAAGGGACAGGGCTTTGATAGCACAGCTGTGAGCGCCATTTGACTTTTCTGACGGCCCTGGCTAGACATCTCCACGAACAACAGTGAAGACTATTTTGAAGCTCGATGGCAATACACGGGAAGGTTGCAGCTGGGGAAAAATGACACCCTCTCTTTCCCCATTAGTGAGATGCCCCCAGATCATTCCCGATAGATTTCAGATTTTAAATAAGCCTTGGCAGATACCCATAAAACACAAGGAAGCAAGCAAGAAGAGAAACGGATTGGGAACCTACTTCTTTCTGTAGTAATTATGTAGTAAGCTTCATGTTCAGAAATATGGCCTGCTGGTTTAATGTTTGGTATTAAGTATTAGTGCATACTTTGAGCCACATACCAAGCTGGCCCTACATCTTCAGTCAATGTCTTGAGCAATACTGTATAGGGTAGACCATCGTGATGTGATGCCTAAATTAGGCCTGTTCTGTCCACACGCACTTTAGTTAATTATGTTTCCAGTAATCATACTATGTATTTTGAGTAACAGCCCTGCTTTAAATATTTACATCCAGAGAATTTTTAATACCCCCTATGAAGAAACCATTTCATGAATGATAAACATTATTAGAAAATAAATTACAACATGGAAATGTATATTCCAGTTAGTTGATGCACGATAAACAATCTTTGTTATAAATAGAATCCAGAAACACTGATGGCCATTTCTGGAGGAAAGAATTCCTGTTATGGTATAGAAACTGCCTATTAAACAGAATTAAAAATAGTGCATATTTCTCTTCCTGCCCTTTGGTCTAGGAAATCTTGGACACTTAAATGTGAATTGATCTATAGCCAAAACTGTAAAGGAAAACAGGAACATCTGTTCACATCTATTTCTTTACTCTGTAACAGCGCCATCTACTGTATGTTATGACTTATATCAGAAAAAAAGCACAGAGTCTAGTTGTACGTACAGTAGTTCTGCTAAAACTTTCTAAGTTTATTTGTCTAGTACAGAATACTCAGACTTTCTTTTTTTACATTTTAACTATTCTTTTCCATACCTAATTTGACTGTTACACTTGACTGCTATACTTGTTCCTTTTGTCTTTCCTTCCACTGATCCTGATAGTATTATTTTGGAAAATTTAAGTGTACGTCAATTTTTAATTATGACTTAAAATTTGCAGATCACAGAGGAAAAATATGATTATCTGTGAGATCCATCAGGATCAGGTATTCAAAACAATGTCTACTTCTTCTACAAAGTACTCAGTGGCATTATCCCACATAAGCATGTATACAAGCATTGCCAATTTTATTGGCAAATTATTGCCTATTTTAACAACTTGTGTCTAATAAAGTGAGCATGTATGGTATACTCAAGTGCATTTGATTTTTTAAAACCATATCAACATACGGGACCTTGATTCTGCCTACCATTCAAAGTTGTTCCTTAATCAGATTTGCTGCCACCCCCACCCCTCTATTTTGACAGTGAGAAATTTTAAGGCAAAAACACTTCCTTGTGTTTGAAAATAAAGAATAAATTGAACAGAAGCCTTAATAATCAGTGCTCTTAATGTGGTAATTAGTTACTCCCAAGCTCTTTTTCTGGTGTCATAATATGCAATAGTTAGCAATAGCCAAAGCAAACTAACCCAGGCAGTCATTCTTTTAATGTGGGAAAAGGTTTTAATGAGCACGTAGGCTTGCATCTACTCAGTAAATTGCAGCCCATAATTATCATATTAAAAAAGAACTTGCCTGTTCCAACATCTGTGTTTTTCATAAAATATAAATGGCAGGTTTGTAAGTTAAGGAACTGCTTCTTTTCCTTTTTGGTCAAAGACTGAACCACCCCCCACCGGGGCGTATCCCTGAATATTTTAAAGCTAAAGTAGAAATAGGAATCTCATGATGTTGCTAGGAATAACCAAAATCAGAGCAGAGAAACTTTTGAGATCCTGGAGGAAACAGTCAGTTTAAAGAAACTCAAAAATTCATAGCTTGAATAATCTTGGCTTTCAAGAGCAATTGTAGTTAGTAGGCAGAGCAAAAATATGCTAAAAATGTACTAATTTAGTATTTTAAATGCTATAACTTTATTTTATTTGTATCATACTATAACATCATCTCTCTTCCGGGGGTACATGTATAATCAGCTGGTTGGTTCTGGAAGAGTCTTAATCTTTAATGTAATTAAGATTCCTGTTTGATCAGATCATGGCTCAGTTTGATCAGATCATGGCTCATGCATCATAGTAGCTTACTAGGTACCTTCAAGAAGCTGATAAGGTCAATATCCCTTTTACACCTAGAAGCTGGTATTCAAAGCTTACTATCTGAGTATGGAAGTAACCAAAATAATTATTGCAATGGATGAATTCAACCATTGTGGCCACCAATTTTTCTAGGTGTTGTATAAGGATTTCCTTCCTTTATTAAGCCTGAATTTATCCACAGTTAGCATTAATGGATTACCCCAAGATCTAGCATTGCGAGAAAGAAGGCAAGGTGAAAGGCGAAAGGCATGAGTCAAAGCCAGGGGAGTGTAAGCCAAAACAAATAATTGTTTCTGGCAAAACCTAATCCCCATAGCTTTTCCTTAAGTCAATCCACTCCAGGTGTTCCCTGTGAGGACAAGTGGGGCGACCTTTCCAAGTAGCCTTGCAACGCTCCCTCTGAGCTTCCCTATGCTTTGCTCTCCCTGCCCATGCATTGGGCAGGCAAGGCAGCTGTTCCTCATCAGCAGAAATCTGCTACCTATCAGCACCACTGCCTGTCAGCAGCCAACCCTCCCATGTGTCTGTGAGGCCAAGCAGCTCACTGTTCGTTTCACTACATCCCCAAAGGTCTGAGGGGCATCGTCCTCAATTCCTGGTCTCCAAACATACCAAGGGATACATGCCTTCCACGCCAGAAGGTCCCAATTCCAACTCCAATTCTTCCTGTAAATCGGGCCCTGAAAGGGCCATGACACTAAGAACATTTACCTCTGAATTGGATTTTCCCAAGTATTTTACAAGGAAACGTAGATAAGGCAAAAAAGTCAGCATCCTCCCAAATATAACTGTACGCTCCAAATCCACTGGTAACGTCCATTTTGATCTATGAATTTGTCAGAAAATATTTCTGTGCCTGGAGTTCTAACAAACTGGAGTTCTAACAAACAAAATGGACCCTGGTATCTCAAGTGACAGTTGGCAGGTGCTGGCATAAACCCATCACACCACTTTGAGTCATTGTCACCCCACCATCACCCCACCTCTGCAGGGTGGAGCTACCTAAGGGTATAAAAGGGTGTGCTCATGTCCCTTGGCTCTTTTGCAGGAGAAACCAGGTTATATCTACTGAGGTACAGTAGCTATATAACAACTTTTACTGAGGTGATACTGTTAGAAGGGACTGAGGTCTGTATATAACTTATTGTATATATTAATCATAGGCATTGAGAGCCTTTTATTATTTTATTGTTATAAATAAATTCTGAATATATATTTTACATACATTCTGAAGTCTCATTTTTATCAGTGGTCAGTTCAAGATCCAAATGACATTTTTCCTGACAGAATTCATACAGACCTAAACCTAACCCAGCTGGAGTGGCCCCCAATGGGATTTTTCTATGTATTTTACCAGAAAATGCAGATAAGCCAGACTCAAAAAGCAATTGCCCTCCTAAACATACCCATCCCCTCCAAATCCGTTACTGATCTTTAATTTGTCAGTCTGACTTCGTGGAGGCCTAACACAAAACCTAAGTGGATTTTCACGCCAATGGAATTTTTCCATGTATTTTAACTGGAAATGTACATAAGCCAGACTCAAAAAGTCAGTGCCCCACTAAACATACACATGTGCTCCAAATTCATTGGCGATGGCCATTTTCCATCTGAATTCATGGAGGCCTAACCCTAACCCTAAGTGGATTGTCCCGCAAAAGAGATTTTTCAATGTATTTTACCAGGAAATGTAGATAAGCCAGACTCGAAAAGTAATTGGCCTCCCATGTGCTCTGAATTTATTACCAATCTCTATTTGTCACTCCAAGTTCATGGAGGCCTAAAGCTAACCCTAAGTCCATTTACCCACTAATGGGATTTTTCCATGTATTTTACCAGAAAATATTTATTTATTTATGTATTAGAATTTGTCAAACAAAAATTAGAACAAGAATAAAAGAATAAAAATACAATAACAGGGACAATAGCCACATTAGTGCACTTATGCACGCCCCCTATTTTGACTTTCTGCAGTCTATTAGATAGGAAAACAGCAATCAACTTGTGCAAAGGACCAGAAATACCGTAAGAGTTTAATTTCAACAGCAGTTTATCATCTACTACAGTATCAAAATCCTTACAAAAATCTATGTAAATTGCATCTACAGCTTTGCCTTGATGAAGACATGGAGTCCAGATGTTTTTACAGTGCAAAAGTTATAGATTACAGGATGAGTTTCTCCTAAAGCCAAACTGCTTGTCATATAGCAAGTTGTTTCTCTCTAGTGGTGAACAATTAATTGATTTATAATTGATTCCATAACTTTGCATGTAACACAAACACAAAGAGATTGGTCTACAATTTTCAATTGAACTAGGACCACTCTTTTTAAAAATTGGTATAACTATAGCTGATGACCATAGATCAGACAAAGAACAAGTTCGAAATGATACTTCAAAAATTGTACACAAAGGTTCAGCTAGGACGATATCAAGCTTTTTCAAGTAAAAAGCACATAAACCATCTGGTCCTGTCGATAGCAATGCTTTTAGATTACATAATGCTAATTCAACATTATCTACTGTAAATTTAATATTTAGCAATTTGCTACAACTATTTGTAGTTTGACTTGAGAATGAGGGACTTCAACCATTGCTACCCACAGAAACTGAACTAATAAATGAATTGGCCTGACCAACATTGTCACTACCATCAACCCCGTATTGCCCTATTAAGGGTGGAATCACTTGCAAGTATTTAAGTTTTCAGTTAACAAAGTTGTAAAAGGTTCACGTAGAGTTTGAGTTTAACAGCTTTTCTTCCTATATAAGCCAGACTCAAAAAGCAAGGGACCTCATAAACATACCCATGTGCTCCAAATTTTTTGGCAATGTGAATTTTTCTGTCCAAATTCATGGAGGCATAACTCTAACCCTAAATGGATTTTCCCGCCAATGGGATTTTTCAATGTATTTTACTAGGAAATGTAAATAAGTCATACTCGAAAAGTCACTGACCTCCTAAACATACACATGCACTCTGAATTCGATGCCAAACTCCATTTTGTTGTTCAAATTCATGGAAGAGTAACCCTTACCCTAAGCTCATTTACCCACCAATGGGATTTTTCCATGTTATTTTCCCACGAAATGTAGGTAAGCCACATTCAAAACATAATTGCCCTCCTAAACATACCCATACGCTCCAAATTCGTTGGCAATATCCATTTTTTGTTTCAATTCATGGAGCCCTAACCCCAACCCTAAGTGGATTTAACCCCGAATGGGATTTTTCCATGTATTTTACCAGGAAATATATATAAGCCAGACTGCAAAAGTAAGGGACCTCCTAAACACACACATGCACTCCAAATTCATTATAAATCTCTATTTGTCAGTCTGAGCTCATGGATGCCTAACCATAATCCTAAGTGGATTTTCCCACCAATGGGATTTTTCCATGTACCATATTTTTTGGAGTATAAGACGATCCGAAGTATAAGATGCACCTAGCTTTTGGGGAGGAAAACAAGAAAAAAATCTGCTTCTGCCTATGCCTCCCTGCAATTTTCCTCCTTGCTGCAAACAGCAAACAGCCTGTATCAGCTTCAGCACAGACTCACTAGCACAAGCAACTGATTGTTGGTTGGATCAACCTCCCAATGATCAGCTGTTTCAGGTTTAGGATTTTTTAATGTATTTTTCCACGAAATGCAGATTAGCCACAGTTGAAAAGGAAGTGCCCTCCTAAACATAACCAAATGTTCTGAATTCATTGGCGATATCCATTTTTCTGTTTCAATTCCTGAAGACCTAACCCTAACCCTAACCCTAAACAGATTTTCACATGAAAGGAATTTTTCCATGTATCTTACCAGGAAATGTAAATAAATCACACTCGAAAAGTCAGTGACCTCCTAAACATACCCATGCACTCCAAATTCATTGGTGATGTCCATTTTTCTGTCTGAATTCATTGAGGCCTAACCCTAACCCTAAGTGGATTTTCCTGCCAAAGGGATTTTTTGATGTATTTTCACATGAAATGCAGATAAGCCAGACTTGGAAAAATAACAAATTCAGAGCACATGGGTATGTTTAGGCGGGCAATTTCTTTTTCAGTTTGGCTTATCTGCATTTCCTGGTAAAATACATGGAAAACTCCCATTGGCGTGAAAATCCACTTAGGGCTGGGGTTAGGCCTCAATGAATTCAGACAGAAAAATGGGCATCACCAATGAATTTGGAGCGCATGGGTAAGTTAAGGAGGTCACTTATTTTTTGAGTCTCGCTTATCTCTATTTCCTGGTAAAATAAATGGAAAAATCCCATTGGCGGGAAAATCCACTTAGGGTTAGGGTTAAGCCTCCATAAATTCAGATAGAAAAATGGACATCACCAACAAATGCAGAGCACATCAGTACGTTTAGGAGGGCAATAAGCCTGGCTTATCTACATTTCATGGGAAAATACATGGAAAAATCCCATTGCTGGAAAAATCCACTTAGGGTTAGGCCTCCATGAATTGAGACAGAAAAATGGACATGTATGTAGGAATGTTCTGTAGGAAATCTGTCTCTGCAGCATCCATTGCTTGCCAGCGGGCAGGCAATGAGGCGGCGGTGGGAGGCAATCCCATTGGTGGGAGAATCCACTTACGGTTAGGCCTCCATGAATTAGGACAGAAAAATGGTCATGGCCAACAAATTCAGAGTACATGGGTATGTTTAGGAGGTCATGGACTTTTTGAGTCTGGCTAATTTACATTTCCTGGTAAAATACATGGAAAATCACATTGGCGGGAAAAGACACTTAGGGTTAGGGTTAATCCTCCATGAATTAGGATAGAAAACTGGACATCTCCAATGAATTCAGAGCGCATATGTATATTTAGGAGGGTAGTGAATTTTTGAGTCTGGCTTAACAGCGTTTCCGGGTAAAATACATGGAAAAATCACTCTGGTGGGAAAACCAATTTAGGGTTAAGGTTAGGCGTCCATGAATTCAGATAGAGAAATGGATATTGCCAACAAATTCAGAGTGCATGGGTATGTTTAGGAGACCAATTACTTTTCAAGTCTGGCTTATTTACATTTCCTGGTAAAATACATGGAAAAGTCCCATTGGTGGGAAAATCCACTTAGGGTCAGGTTAGGCCTTAATGAATTTGGACATAGAAATGGAGATCAACAATGAATTTGGAGTGCATGGATATGTTTAGGAAGGCACTGACTTATCTGCATTTCCTGGTAAACTACATGGAAAAATTCAATTGGTGGGAAAATCCACTTAGGTTAGGGTTAGACATCTACCACTATGTGGATTTTCTCCCAAATAGTATTTTTCTATTTGTTTTCCAGGAAACGTGGATAAGTCATGCTCAAAACGTTATTGCCTTCCTATGCTTAACTTTGCACTACAATTCTGCTTTCTGGATTTATGGGGACCTATCTTTAACCTAAGTGGATTTGCCATCCAATGGAATTTTTCCATGTAGTTTGGTCATGCAAGTAGTTAAGGTAAGGGATGGGTTCCTACCGGTTTGCTGGTTACCCACTTTGTGGACGCGCTTCCCGATCGGCTGTCAAAAGCGTGCTGCGCGGGATTGCCTTCAAAATCTTTGTGGTGTTCTGCAAACACTCTGATCCAACAACTTTTGACAGCCGATCAGGAAGCACATCCACAAAGCAGCTAACCAGTGAACCAGTAGGAACCCATCCCTGGTTAAGTCATGTTCAAAATGTCAGCACCCCCTAGGCGTACTGATGCCTTATGAATCAGCTAGCAACGTCCTTTTTGCTGTTGAAATCATGGAGCGCTAACACTAACTCTCAGGAAATTTGCCCCCTATGAAATTTGCCATGTATTTTTCTGAGAAGAAACATATAAAAATACATTGTCTTCCTAAGCATAACTGTGCACTGTGAATCTGTTGGAGATCTCCATTTTGGTTTCTGTATCCATGGAGATGTTACCCTAGCCAATAGTGGATATTGTCAACATCCAAGACAGGGTGCCAGTCAAAGTGGCCACTATGTGCCGTTTCAGAGTTGCCACACATGCGCATGGGGCACAGATAGGTGTCGAGTGATGGGACTCATGCTGGGAGAGGAGCCAGGAGGGCAAGCCAGCTGTGGTCAGGTCAGAAGCCATCCAGGCCTGAAGGGTACTTGCTAGAGTCAGCCAGAGAGCAACCAGGCTTGAAGAGTGTTTGCTGGAGCCGGCCAGGGAGCAACAGGCTGCAGCAAGAGTACTTGCAGGAGCCAGCCAGGAGCAACCAGGAACAAGAGGGTGCGGCGTGCTGAGTCTGTATAGCCAGCTGGCTAACAGAAGCCAGTAATTCTGGCTAGAAACACTTTTCCTTGTGTTGTTCACCACATGCCAAGCCGAGATCCAGTAAAGAGGCCCATTCTACTCACAGTGTGGCCTCTTCTTTTGCTGGCTGGGTTTGGAACCGTGACATGTAGCCAGCATTCTTCACCCTCTTTCTTTTGCCTTTTGAGCTGCTAGCTGATTCCAGCCTGCTCCTAGGAAGCAGATGATTGTTGGCCACTGCATGCTGATTCTGGTTGGTTTGGCAGAGTTTACTATTTGTCAGTTTGTTCAGAAACAGCTGTTTGTTGGGGCAGCTTGCTGATTCCAGAGGCAGCTGTATATCCGTGCCAACTGGTAGGATGGGTGAAGAACTGGTGAAGGGGACTGGACTGGTGGAGGGGGCTGCAATGGAAGGTCTGGCAGCGCAGGCTGCTGGAGAGTGGGTGGAAAATTCCACAGGTGCTGTTGGGACTGGGGCTCAACTACCAGGAAGTGGCCCTGACCATCAGCAGTCCAGTGTGGCCTTCTCAGCACAAGGGGCCTCTCTAGGGTATTGGGAGCCACAGCCCTGGGCCAGGGACCCACCACACCTGAGGGCCACATATGATGGGGACCCCGCCAGATTGGCCCTATTTGTATGCCAGGTCATTAGTCACATGAACTGCTATGCACACCTATACCCCAGCCAGTGGGCCATGGTGGATGCGGTGACAATGGCCCTGGACGGGGAAGCAGCAGACTGGGTAGCGGATCTATACACTGACAATGCTCGAGAGTTGGGAGATGTCAACCTGCTGCTGGAAGCTTTACAATGCCGTTTTGAGGATGTGACCTGGATCCAGAGGGCTGAAGGGGAGCTGATGACATTAAAGCAGGGGAGTCGCCAGGTGCTGGACTATATATGGGAATTCCGCCGGCTTGCCGATAAATTACAGGATTGGCCAGAACAGTTTCTGGTTCATCGATTCAAAGCAGGGCTTGATCAAGGCCTGCGACAGGCCTGTGTATACCGTGGCCTGCCTCCTCGGCTAAATGAGTGGTACCGGGCGACCACAGAGTTAGATGCCGAGTTGAGGGAATTCTACCCCAAGAGGGACCTGGGACCTAGGCCACATAGGTTCCCTAAGCGGCAGTTGACCGTCGAATGCACAGCCCCATCAAAGGAGGATGCCCCAGTCAGAGCCCCATATTGGCCTGCTCGCCTGCCTATGTTGTGCTTTCGATGCGGTCAGCCTGGCCATCGTGCAGCTGAATGTCTGGCTCTCATGCCGAAGGGGAAGAGCAAAGAATCCGGACCAAGGAAAACTGGGAAGAACCCCAGGAAGGTTCCTGAGAAGTCCAGGGAAGCTCACCAGATGGTTGGCGGCTTGCGAACACAACCAGACGAGGGGGAAATACTCGCTGAGGTGGAGCATCTGCAGGTCTCAGATGACAGAGACGATGACAGGGGCCAGGATCTGATGGTGAGTGTCCCCCATCTGACCTTGTATTGTCCCAGCGTGTCTCACAGTTCCTGGAAGGAGGGCTCATGGAGTGTTTGAGGCATTGATTGACTCTGGGTGCACCCAATGTCTGATTCGCCTGTCAGCAGTCAATGAGGTGGGGGTTAGGACACAGCAATTGGCCAAGCCGCTGCAGTTCGAGCAGGTGGATGGATCCCTGCTGGGGGAGTCTCTGCCACCCACATCACAGAGCCCGGGGAAACTGCCGGGCCTGTTGCAACCAGTTGCCGACCCTGTTAGGCCATGGGAGGACCTACTGGGGAAGGTCCATCTGGTCTTCCACAGAAGCCTGCTGAAGCTGGTGGTGGAATCGAGCAGTAGACCCTTGACCCCACACCCACCCAGACCCATACTGGTGGATGGGGACACCCACTATGAAATAGACTATTAGATTCTCAGGCCCTGGAGTACTTAGCCGGCTGGAAAAGGTACCCCATGGCTGAAGCCTCATGGGTGCGAAGCTGGGACATATGGGCAGAAAGACTGATCAACAAATTTCATAAGGAAAATTCCTTGAAGCCCAGGCAGGACACGTGGGGTGGGCTGCAGGTCCACTAATCTGTGCATGTGCTTGCTCTCTTCTAGATACGTTCCCCTTGGTAGAGGGGGCCCGCCTTTCAACATCCGAGACAGAGCACCATTCAAAGTGGCCACCACATGCCGTTTTGGAGTTGCCACACATGCACGGGGGAAGAGGGATGCATGGGGCACAGATGGGTGTCGGGTGATGGGACTTGTGCTGGGAGAGGAGCCCGGAGGGCAAGCCAACTGTGGTCAGGCCAGAAGCCATTCAGGCCCGAAAAGTACTTGCTGGAGTCAGCCAGAGAGCAACCAGGCTTGAAAAGTGCTTGCTGGAGCCGGCTAGGGAGCAACCAGGAACAAGAGGGCGGGTGTGCTAAATCTGTATAGCCAGCTGGCTAACAGAAGCCAGTAATGCTGGCTAGAAACACTTTTGCTTGTATTGTTCACCACGTGCCAAACTGAGACTCCAATAAAGAGACCCGTTCTGCTCACGGTGTGGCCTCTTCTTTTGCTGGCTGGGTTTGGAACCATGACAGGGAATGTATATAACAGAAGCTCGAAAATTCAGCAGCCTCCTCCACCTGAGATGCAGGTATATATTAACCAGGTTGTGACCCATCAAAATGGAAACACAAGTCTTCTTTCTGGCTAACCAGATACTATGTGGGTTTTTTTTTTTTGCCAGATTTATTGAGCTCTTGTGGGTCCTCATACGTTAGTTGTACGTGTACTCTGTGTGTGTGTGTGCTGTGTGGATGTGGACTGATCCCTGCAGTTTTTCTTGGGAAGGAAGAAATTCCCTTGGGGGTGGTTTGCCTTTGAGTTCTTAGGGCTGAGAGAGAGAGAGAGAGAGAGAGAGTGACTGGTCCAAGATCACACAGCTGACTTTATGCCAAAAATGAGTCTAGGACTAGAACTCTAGCCCTTTGAGGTGTCTGTGTATGTTTGTATACAAGGAAGGAGGATCGGGGAGTTGTGCATGAGCAATCCAGTTGTTTAGTTTATAACGGAAGCAATTATACATCAAAGAATAGGCAAACCCTTTAACTTTTCCCAATTCTACCCTTCCAGTTTCTTGCCTTTAACCAGTACAGGTAGTCCTCAGCCTATGACCACAATTGAGCCCAAAATTATGCTGTTTAGTGAGAAATTCGTTAAGTGAGTTTTGTCCCATTTTACAACTTTTCTTGCCACATTTGTTAAATGAATCACTGATGTTGTTAAGTTAGCAACACGATTGTTACAATGAATCTGGATTCCCTTATGGACTTTGCTAGTCAGAAGGTTGCAAAAGGGGATCATGTGACCCCGGACACCAAGACCGTCATAAATATGAACCAGATGCCAAGCATCTGAATTTTGATCATGTGACCATGGAGATGCTGCAACAGTCGCAAGTATGAAAAAATGGCCCTAAGTTACGTTTTTTCAGTGCCACTGTAACTTTGAACGGTCATTAAACAAACTGTTTTAAGTCGAGGACTTCCTGTACACCAAATTGGCTCTTCATATATTACATACTGGCAATGCTGGCAATGTAACACACCAACGAAACCACAAGATGGCATCTGTTTACAATAATGTTTCTGTTCTCTATCACTGTAGCTCCCAGAGGCTGCAGTTAAATGATATTCATCCAATATTATTAGTGGACTTGATGCTTACAAACTCTTTGAATACAATTTGTGAGTCAGCAAGATAGCTCCTGATTTTTAGATATAAACAAAGGCAGGGATAGATAACTTTGGAGGCTTAAAGTCTCATATCTCAGATTTCATCAAGCAACAAGTAAGCCCATGTCCCTATATAGATAAGTACTGTACACATTCAGAGTCACAAACTTTGCCCCTCATACATATCACCTTTCCTCATATATACATATCACTTCCCCTTAAAGAGATTCAGGCAGATTCAAGTGGACACAGACCTTCAGATGCAAACAAGCAATTGCATCCACAAAGCCTCTCTCCTCCTACCTACCTCCTTCTCCTGCCACCACCAATTGCTCCATTTCCACCACCCTGAAAAGAAACAACAGACAGTAGACTTGGAACCTTTTTCTTTCATGCAAGGATGTTTGTTTTCTTTCCTCTGGCAAGACAGTTTTGTGGCGCTTTTCCAGTAAAAGATTCAAGACAGTTCAGGGTTTTGCTGCAGTAGGAATCAATATCTCATCAAATCAATATCTCATCAAAGCCGCTCTGCTCTGTTTCCTCCACCATTTCCTCCTGTTACCTTGATTTCCCTGATGTAGCTTTCCTTCACTCCCACCATTTCATTCTTACTGCTATCTGTCTATTTCAGATAAGCCAGACGCAGAGGTCTCCAAACTTGGCAACTTTAAGACCTGTGGACTTCAACTCCCAGAATCCCTCAGCTACCCATGCTGACTGGGGAATTCTGGGACTTGAAGTCCACAAGTCTCAAAGTTGCCAAGTTTGGAGATCCTTGAGATAGAGTATACAGTAAGTTTGCCAGGCAGCTGGTTGAAAAACTAGCTAAGTCTGCAGTGTTTCAAAATTCTTTTCACTTCCTAAACCCAGCAATGAGCTGAGAAAATTATCTGATGCCTTGGGGTGGGGGTGAGGGACACACACAGGCAAGGAAATAAATTATGTTGCTTTTTAAAATAGGGCATGAACCCCACTTGGGTTGCTGTATGAGTCAGGCTGTTTGCTGGTGCCAAGAGCTTTGGAGATCCCTTAGCAAATTTCTGCAGGTACCAGTTGAAGCTATGGTAGCTTTGCAACTTTGCAAATATGCCTAATCATGCACGCTGTCAGTTACTGAATGTTCTTATAGGCAGAATGAAAGTACTGTCTGCGAATGGAAAAAAGGTTAAGTGCCTTTCCTGTCATCCCCTGTTTGATGTGATTGGAAAGATAATCTTGGAAGAAATATCCCTCTGGATTCAGTTCCAAGTGGGGAAAAACACTCTGGAAACATGGAGGCTGTTTGGAAAGATGTTTAATGGTGGATAGGACCACATGCCTTGGAGCTCCTGGGTGAAAAGGAAAGGGAGTCCCCTGGTTTTATACCCTCTGTTGGGCCCTGAACTTGCCCCCTGTACCTGTGGCAAGAAATGTATCCTGATTGGTTGCTGTCAGAGATCACAGCTAGCATTGTAGTCTGCCTGTGTGCCAAGCTTGCTGGGTGATGCAATGAAGGGCCCTGGGCACTTCCCATTATGGCTCAATGGCTTTGTCCTTATTTGGGTCTGAGTGTGGGCTAATCCTATCATGTCCTGAGGGCCATGTGTTAATCCCATCACCCTGGAGCTGAAGGGGGGCAGGGAACTGCAGGAAGCTGCCCCCTCTCCAAAAACATGTTTCTCCTTTTCTCCTCCAGGGAAATGTTCTGCCTTTTTAATATTTCCTAGTGTATTTCATTTTTCTAGGAGGGGAGTGGGTGCTAACTTCCTACAATAATGATAGAACCTTAAGAAATATAATTTTCCCGAGGCTCCTTGCCATTCATCTCTTGCAGCTACATATCAGGCACTTGGCAGACAAAGGTTTTTCCTCCTGGATTTACTGTCAGTGGCACTGCTTGGGAGTGGAGGGCTGTGTTCTCTGGTTCACATTAAAATTCACGTTGAAAGCAAGCATGAGTGTAGAACTGGAGACAGTACTGCAGTGCGCATTTTGAATAGGAAATTATGAACTTCAGCAACATATTCAGCTATTCCGAAGTGGGAATGTTAGGGCTTCCTACATAGTCAGTCTCTAATAGAGCTCATATTTACGGAATTATAGAATAACAGAGTTAGAAGGGACCTTGGTATTCTAATCCAATCCTCTGCTCAAGCAGAAGACTTTGTACTATTCTGGATAAGAGACTCTCCAATCTCTTCATTAAAAGCTCAGGGCCCACAACCTCTGGAAGGCAGGCCATTCCGTTGATTAATTGTTCTCACAGACAGGAGATTTCTCCTTAATTCTAGTTGGATCTCTCCTTGGTTAAGCTTCTGTCTGATGCTTCTTGTCTTGCCCTCAGCGGCTCTGGAGAATAGCTTGACCCGCTCCTCTCTGTGACAGCCCTTTAAATGTTGGAAGACTGCTATCATGTCACCCCCAGTCCTTCTCTTTGTTAGACTAAAGATTCCCAGGCCCCATAACCTTTCATCATATGCATTAGCCTCCAGTCCCTTAACCATATTTTTTGCTCTTCTCTGTACTCTTTCTAGAGCCTCAACATCTATTTCGTATAGTGGTGACCAAACGTGGATGCCGTACTCCAAGTGTGGTCATATTGATGCAGTATAAAATGGTACTAATACCTCACATGATCTTGATACTATTCCCTATGTTGATGTCAAGGATACAACTTAGGACTGCAGTGGTTTTTGGGCAGCTATAAGTTAACACTGCTGGCTCTTACTTAAATGATTGTCCACTAAGACTCCTAGATCCTTCTCACAGTTACTGTTGTTGAGCCAGGTCCCCCTTTCAATACTTTTCTTTATACTCTATAAGCCTATTTAATGGGAGGGGAAACATCTGTTCATTAAAATACAGCTGGTCCTCGACTTACAACAGTTTATTTAGTGAATGTTCAAAGTGACAATGGCAGTGTAAAAAGTGACTTATGACCATTTTCCACACTTATAACTGTTGCAGTATCCCCATCATGATTAAAATTCAGATGCTTGGCAACTGACTCATATTTATGATGGTTGCAATGTCCCGGGGTCATGTGATCATCTTTTGAGACCTTCTGACAGGCAAAGTCAAGGGGGAAGCCAGATTCACTTAACAAACAGGTTACTAAGTCAACAACTACAGTGATTCACTTAACAATTTGCAGGAAGAAAAGTCATAAAATGGGGCAAACCCACTTAACAAATGTCTCATTTAGCAACATAAATTTTGGGCTCAATTGTGGTTGTAATTTGAGGACTACTTGCAGTGTCTATCAAGCTCATATTTTAATGCATATAATCTCTCCCCTCACTTTCTCCCTGACAAACACTTCCCCCTTAATTAGTGTTCAAAAACACAGCATGGAATATATTCTGGGGTTTTTTTTGTTTATCTTTGCTTATTTTACTTATCCTACTACTGTAGCAGCTCTTTCACACATCCAAAGTTCCTGTGTCTTATATAAGGTAACAGGAACACCCACAGTTTCTTGGCATCAATATGGAAGACATTTTGGGATGCCAGAAAGATTAGACGGATTAAAATAATCTCCCCAGGAATTCCAATATATGTGACTAATCGGTAGAAAGGTGCAAGAATACATGAGATGCAGATCAAGATACAAGCCCTTGATACGAGTTAGATTGATGTGAGATACATATTAAGGACTTTGAAGAAGTGACATAGGAAGAATGTTGATGCTTTTGAACGTTGGTGTTCAGGGCAACACGTGAGAACTGTCTTTTAGATTCCTGTATTAGAACTTCTGAATATGGTTGGAAACCGAAACTGGCCTGGCTACGTCCATCTCTCATATCTGATTTTCATAGCCTGTTCATTTAATGTTGCATTAACTAAGTATAAAGAAAATACACAATCCAGAAGAGGAACACAGATTTGGTGGATACAGACCTGGGTTTTCACATTGTATTTTGTTGAATTCCAGGGCTTCACAAGAATGTGGTAGGGTTCCAAGAGACAACTGAATACATAAAGAGGAGTGGATGGATTTTTGGACCATGCAAAATATAGTAACTTTGTTACTGGGGACAAACAAAAATAAACTCACTGGAATTTTTATTCGAATAAAAGTTGGGAGGAAAGATTTAAATTCTTATTCCAGAGCAGGGATCACCTTTGGTAAAAGAAAGTGAACAGTGGTGGACTATTCCTTTAAAGGCGAAGAGTGCAAGAGAACATTTCAAAATTCTGCGATATTTCAAATATATTTCTATGCAACGGAAGTGGAATGGGAACTGTTAATATAGTAAAAGTCTTATGTACTATACACAGAGAAAGAACAAAAATTAGGCAGGAAGACAAAAAGAGAAATGAACTGCATATGGCAACCTGAGGCTTTGATGGGAATAATTGGGACAAAATAACTAGTGGTACAAAATTAAGAAAAGGAAGAGCAGATATAGTGGATTCTGACTAGGCTTTTTCACAGCATTTGAGTATGTATTTAATTTGTTCTATGGAGTTTTACAAAATGACCACTAGGTGGCTCCCATGACATTTACTAAGCCAAGACCAAAAAAACCTGACGGGAAAAGTTTTGAACACCATATATACTGAATGTATTTCACTAGCAGGATTATTAAAACTCTGAAAGGGATCTTACTCAAAATAATCACCCTGATCCACTGATATTCCTTAGGAGCAAACAAAACTACCTATACATGCTAGCAGACATAGTAATATAGCCACTGAATCTTTGTGATGCCAAATGTTTTCATATTCAAATCCAGTTTAACCTAGCATGAATTTTCAGTGACTGCATACAACTTCAAGCATCCCATTTCCTATATGAAAATCAATAATAAATAAAGCACGTTGGTTCATAGTAGTCAAAGAAATATTTATTTATATAGTATGTTGAAGCCACAGCAAATTAGTGCTTAACTTGGAGGCTGTTTCTAGGGTGGAGGTGGGCTAAATTTAAAAATAAATAGCTTCCCAGACAATCTCATGATTCTTCCATGAGTTTTCAGTGAAAATAAAAATAATCTAATAGTAAATATTCCTTTCAAAATATTAGATACAAACAATATCTCAAATTTAGATGTATTCAATATTAAACAAGCAGGGGCTATAGATCATAATCAAAGCAATATTATAGCAACAGAAACTATGCAAAAGCTTAGGCATGACTTAGTGGTGTATCTAATTTCCCAAGCAAAGCAAGGGTTGAAATGAAACCTTCCTTAAAAAAAATAGGTAGATCACTGGTACAATCAAAATGGGTAGATCTCTCCAGTTAGCAATCAAACCCATATCTTATTCCTGTTGATCAGGGGCCAGTGGGTCAGGCAAATTCAGCTTTAAACCCTTTATGGATTTAAACATTCCCTGGCAACGTATCCAATGCAGACAGGAGCAACTGATTAAATAAACCTGCATAGATTTGCTTCTGTTCTCTCTTGGTGGGCTGGACTTCACTTGTTACTTTCAGATAAAAGTTTGAAAGCAAATACTTGAAGAAGGTTTCTGCCTTGGGAGGGTGGGATGAGTTGTTGTTTTTTAAAATACTTTTATTACATCATGGATATTTTAATTTTTTTTAATGTTGTCAGCTGCCCTGAATCACCTACGTGTGAGTTGGGTGGTTTATTTAATAAACAAAGTCAAGAGGAAATACTAGGGATTGGGCATTTTTATTTTATTTATTTTTTTGTCCAGTTTTAAATTAATACTGCTAGCTTCTAAATTACTGCTCTGTTGCACAACTTTCTTGTTTCAAAATGACGGCATCGGTGTTTCTTAACCTGGACAGCTTTAAGTTGTGTGCACATTAACTCCCAGAATTCCCCAGCCACACATCTTAAAATTGTCCAGGTTGAGAAACTATGTGATAGACAAAGAATGACTCCATAGGCCGGAAACATAATGCTCAAACACTGACTCAGGATAGCTGTAGCTAGCAATAGCACTTAGACTTATATATTACTTCACAGTGCTTTATAGCCCTCTCTAAGCGATTTACAGAGTCAGCATATTGCCCCCAACAATCTGGGAACAATGGAAGGTAACCTTGAGCCTGCTGAGATTTAAACTGCTAAACTGCAGGCAGCCAGCAGGCAGCAGAAGCAGAAGCAGTCTGCAGTACTGCATTCTAACCACTACGCCACCTTGGCTCTTTTTAATAAGAATAAAATATTTTAAGGTATTTTTAAAATTAAGAATAAAATAAAATATTTTAATAAGAATAAAATGACAGCCTGCCAAAACAGAATCTCATCCAGATTTCCCACTATATTTTATTTTAAAAAGGAGAAGGAAAAGTGAAGGATGGAAGGGCGGAATGGTAATATGAGAAGGATCGAATAATATGTTAAAACTCCGGCAGCTTATTTGATTACAATAGTTAGCAACCATAAATAACAAACAAACAAAATTGGTGACCTGGGTCCAATCTTACCTGACTCAGGCAGTCACAAAAATATATACCGTATTTCCCCAAAAATAAGACCCTGTCTTATATATTTTTGGCCACCAAAAAAGGCACCAGGTCTTATTTTGGGGGGATATCATCCACT
>JANHGC010008438.1:24012-37245 GCA_027560395.1 Boaedon fuliginosus
AGTAGGCGGTCCCGTAGATATCCCGCTCCTAAGCCATGAAGGGCTTTAAAAGTTGTTACTAGCACCTTGAATTGCACGCGGAAGACCACTGGCAACCAATGCACTTTACTGTCTCATGAACCGTACAGGTAATAGAAAGAAGCATATTTGTGTTTATACTCACACACCTATTTTGTGTGTCTTCCTCTCAAGTTTCTCCTTAAAGCTTTATCATAACTCAATAATCAGAGATAACGCCTTCATCATCTCATAATGGGACACCCATGAAAAATTAATTCCAATAAATTCAAGGGAATGGCTCTCAGCTTAGCGTGTTTAGGACTGTAGCCTTAATTAGTTAAATTAAGTTAAATTATTAACTCCTTCAACCGAAAAAAGGGCTCCGTGGCAGCAAACTATCATATGACAAATAGGAAAACTATTACTAAATGCTGAACAAATAGTCATTTAATTCAAGAAAATGCCACAAATAAGAAATGAAACACTAAGGCTCAATGAATGTTGGCATGGCAGGATTTACCTTTGTTTAAACATTTGTGACAAAATGCCAAGAGTAAATAAAAGCTTTTGTGTGATGCCAAAAAGAGATGATGGTTGACAAATCTTCCTAAAGACTGAGCAAACATCATTTTTTTGTAATGATTGGACTTAATTTGTATGGATGACAGAATCTAGAGAAGATCTCTAATTATAAATACGGCAAAATCAGACTGGGGAAGGTGGCACTTACAGGCCCCATGTCCCAATTTGTTGGCAAGATTTAAAGGTTACATTTAATACCTACTTATGTTGCTACACCAATTAACAGAACTCTTCACATGAAAAAAAAAGATAATTATGTTTATTTAGTAATCTATTTTTAGATACATTTATACTAATTTATTTGAATATACTGTATAACTCTCCCTTTTTCTAAGTCTTGGTGTACATGAGAACATACTGGGTCAAGCCAAGCTCTAGCTTAATCCTAGTTTTTTCTTCCTTGCAGTAGCTAATTTAGTATTTCTAGGGACTCAATTTATTTACAGAATATACAGAGATGTATCTCTCTTCCCGTGTTTGTTCTAATGCAACTGGTATTTGGTGTCATGGATAAAAACGTGCCATTAGGCTCTACCCCTGACTATGCCACTAGGTGGCTATATATATTGTGTATTATGTTGCAATGTGTTTGAAGTGTCAGTAGATAGCAATGTGGTGCCATCCCTATATAAGCTTGAACCCGAGTCCCATGTGCTCACTTTAGTGCCTACAATACATTGTACTTTGGAACTTACCTTTAAGGATGTAGCCTCCCAGGAGATGAAGTCCTCAGTTTCCTTTCCCTTCTCCTGAATCCTGTAACCAAGAATAAAGAATATTATTATAAAGAACTCATGGCTTGCAGTTTATCCAGCGATCCAATCCATTTACAGCCTCGACATTTGGAGGCATGGCCTCCCCATCCCTGGGTGGCATTCAGTCTTCAGGGATTGCCGAGCTGGATGGGGAGCAGGGAAGAGGTACAAGATAGATCTAGTATGTTGGATGGTGATAGCTTTAGTTTGGCACGATTCTGTCCATTAGATGGTAATCAATAAAGGACTGGACTTGATTGGATCTCACCGTCTCATCTCTAGGCTTGGGTCTGATGCCAAGCTTCTCATTCTTTCTATTGGGAGGGGACTTGTCATCCACCATATTATACTTTTACAGAGTCTGCAAGCCAAGATTCCTAAAAAAGTCACTATTTTTTTTAAAGAGGAGTCAACGTGATTCCACCCATTGCCTCTCTTACATAACTTCTTTGTTTCTGTTTGCCTTCCTGTTCACAATCTTCCAACAGTCTCCCCTCTTTATGAATGGTGCTGGCTGGAACGGAGTGGTTATCTGAGAAATTTGATGGCACCCACTACCTAATCATTTGATCATGAGTCAACTGCAGCTTCATGTGCTTAGCAAGCAAGCAAGCACACATCCTACATAACCAACCATCTCATACATTTTCTGTGATTGCCTACTCAGTAGTCTGCCCACCGACCAGCTGCAAAACCCCACTTGCTGCTGAATGTTATCTAACTTTTCCACTGTAGACAAAGAGGGGGGAAAAGATCATCAGAGGTTTACTTTTACAGGCCCAAACATAGCTCCTCTGTGAGGGACTGTAGGTGATGAGGTCCTGAAATTTCCAGGAGTACTGTAGAATGTAGAGAATTAGCAGCTAGTAATATGGTGGCTAGCTCCAGTCCTACAATATAAGGCAATACCTATCAGCATAAAGAAGCATGTAATACAAAGCATATTCACCCCCACCCTATGTTACCAGAGCCAAACATGGACAGTTACAATAAAACTGTCATGTAGAGTTCGACAAGGTGGGATATTAGGATCACTACATACCACAATGATGTAATAGTAAAATAGAGTTTATTATAGAAGATAGAAATAGAGATGTCTCTGCTGAGACTACATACGGAAACTAAGATATGGGAGGAGCGTGCAAGCACCTTTTATAGGCAGGAGACCACATCTCCCCCTACAGGTGCCACAGGTGCAACACTGACAGCTGCTGCCACCCAGAGGCACATTGGGGGCAGTACACAGGCACACTCTTTAGTGTGACAAAAACATAAATGAAAGTTAGTCACCATGGAAATGAGATGTTTCAGAAAAGCTGCTGGAGTGACCAGAAGAGATAAAATGAGAAATGTGACCATAAGAGAAAGAATAGAACTAATCCTAAACTGCATACAAAAGCAGCAAGAACCAAAACTTTGTATCGCTCTTGATACCTGAAGCGGTAAGAGGAGGAGGAGCAAGAAGAGGAAGAGGAAAAAGACTCTAGAAAAAAATATGCATAAATGTAAATTGTTAAAGCTGGTGAGCACAAGTGTGCTATAGTAGGCTGGATGAGATCCCATGGGCCATTGGAAGAAGTCTTGAGGGATTATCCAAGCCCTTAAAAAAAGGTAAAATTTAAAAGAAATTACCTTGATCTTGATTTTATAATACATTCTGTTAGCTATTGTGAAAACGAATAGACAAAGCACGTTTTTGTTTCTTAAAGTGAAACCAAACGAAACCGATCAATCTATCATTGCAGAACAGATGGCTAGTCCATCAGTGGTGATACAGCAGAAGACTCATGCATTCCAACTATCAACTCATGTGAAATTTCAGATTGTTGTCTCATATCCAGATAAAATATTTCAGGAGAGAATATGAATCATTAGTTGTTAAAAATAAACATTTAGGTGAAATGTATTTTCATGGTTTTTTGGTCCAGAAACATGTGTCCAGTGTTTGGGAATTCAAATGGAAAATCTAAAAATGTCAGCAGAAAACTTTAAGGAAAAAGTGAAAAAAAAAAATTTACGTTGAAAAATTATGAATATTTTAGAAAAATAAAAATGACTTGTGCCATCATTGATGGCATTAATAGAAAAAAGGAAGTTACAAATCGTCTCCAAATTGCAAAATAAAAATATTTGCATTCATGTATTTTGAATGTATTTTGTTTTAGAAAACAAATTTATTCAGAAAAGTGACTAACAAAAACGCAAAGATATGCATCATAACTGATAAAGCATCAACCATTAACAAAATCCATTAGTGTTATATTTATGGTATGAAATTGATTCAACAACTGAACCAAAAATTATTTTTGTCATACTGATAGAACTTTCTTCTGTAACAGATGAGAGTGTAGACAAGCATTTTTATTGCATATCTAAAGCTGCATGGCTCTGATGAGTAGGATCTGTAACAAAAAAAGCTTCTCAAAGCATTTTGTTATGGTGATAGCATCATTCAACTATGTGTCAAATATTGTTAACATAAAGTAGTAGGAATAAAAAAAGATCTTAAAATTAAGTTGCGGTGAAGTGATGTTACTGAAGGAAACATCAATCATTTATGGTAAAGCTACTCTATGCAGAAAATCTAATATAATTCTCCATAGCTTCCAAAGGTTGGGATTAAATTAACTAGAACTAGATAGATAGATAGATAGATAGATAGATAGATAGATAGATAGATAGATAGATAGATAGATAGATAGATAGATAGATAACAGGTAGGATATGAATGTAAACATGAACAAAGAAGGTGTATACAGGTGAATGAAAATAGTAAAGGGACGGTAGGCACGCTGGTGCACTTACGCACGCCCCTTTAGAGACTTCTTAGGAATGGGGTGAGGTTCATAGTGGACAATTTGAGGTTGAAGGTGTGGAGGTTTGAGGCTCTAACGATGGGGTCAGGTAGAGTATTCCAGACATTAACCCTTCTGTTGCTGAAGTCGTATTTTCTGCAATCGAGTTTGGAGCAGTTTACCTTGAGTTTATATCGATGGTTTGCCTGTGTATTATTGTGGTTGAAGCTGAAGAAGTTGTTGACAGGTAGGATATTGTAGCAAATAATTTTGTGGGCTATGCTTAGGGCAGACCGCAGGTGGCACATATTTGGGTTTATACTGCTAATTGGTAAATATGGTTAAGTATTCAGTGTAAGAGTAAGTTACAGAGTTGCAGCTGCTGGTGCAAAACATGGCACAAGCCCAAGAAAACAGTTTCAAGAGGGATTAAATATGAGATGAGCTACTAGATCTGGACACCACTGACATGATGATTACATTAACATAAATCTGTCCTGGCCATTGAGGTAAGGCTTGAAGAGCTGCACAGCAGTAAGGGAGGGTACTTCTATTCAGTTTTATTCCTTTTTGCTTACAGAGGTTGAAACCAGACAAATCGGATTCTGCTCTCTGACCAGAAGAGTTGGCCAGCAAACCCATCTCTGAAATGAGGTGCTAAAATTATACAGGAAGGAGGCATTTTGTCTATAAGTGCCCTACTTGGTTCTGATTGGGAGTCTTGCCAGGAAACTATCCAGGGCTTCCACCCCAGGCTTCAATAATAAAATCTAATAAGGGTCTAAACCAGAGGTGGTATTCACCTGGTAGCGATAGTTTTGATTGGTTCGGAGAACAGGCAAATACCACCTCTGATTGGCTGATACTGGCAAATACCACCTCTGATTGGCCCCTCCCCTCCCCACCCTGCCTCTTCCAGGAGTCTCCATGCACCCCTATTTGGCTTCCAGGAGGCTTCAGGATGACTTTCTAGGCAAAAAATGGGGTGCGGGGAGTGCGCCAGCCCACCTAGTCACATGACTGCATAGTCACACTCACCAAGCCATGCCCACAGAACTGGTAGTAAAAAAAATTGAATCCCGGCACTGGTCTAAGCTTACAGAGCAACTCATTGCTATTTAGACACGAAACATTGGACGTTTTTTTTCTCCCCCAAAAGTTCTGCTTGCTGGAAAGCTTTTGGCCATTATGATAGACCTCTTCAAAGTGAACACATTTGAGAACAACTCCATCACATAGGAATCTTGAGAAGTTAACAAAATTAACTTTTCATTAACTTAATGAAAATAATTTTTAAGGATGGAATATAATGTGTTTGATCACATATTGTTTCCAACAATGTGCTGTTCAAATGGGTTAAAAGCATTTTGCTTGTGATTTTTGTTTGGTTATCCAATGCATGTCTCTGCAGTGTCCAACAATAGTCAGCCAGCATTGATGGATTCTAGTTGCCCTGATACTATTTTTCCATTGTGACAATGTCTCGGTGAAAACTTTCACCATGTTCATCACTGACTGGGAGCCTAGATTTTTGGGAAAGAAATCCAAGTGTGAATGCAAGCACTTCATAGTCTTGTATGCTGTAAGAAGTTTGTCAACAGGATGAATGTAGTTTGGTGCTTGTAGCTGCCAAAAGAATTCTCAACAAAATTCTTGAATACTTTCCAGGCAATTTTCTCTGGCCCCACTAACAGATCTTTGAACCACTTGTTATTGACGATGTATTTCAGGGGTGTCAAACTCAATTTCATTGAGGGCCTCACACATTGGGTTTTTTTTAATAAAATTTTGTTAAGTTTCAAAAAATTTAAAAAATTTAAAAATAGCATATCAATATCCAGTCTAATGTTTCAGAGGTTCAATACAATATCAAATTCTTAATTTCTATCTATATTCCATCATTACTTTATATAATATCTAATACAAACTTACTAAAAAGAAAGCAAATAATAGCAGTGATAGAATTCCAGAGAAAAACAATAAAAAATGGAAAATTTTTGTCTACGTATCCCCCCAATTAATCTTTCAATCAATTTTCCCTATTTCATGTTTAATAACTAAATAGAAAAAACACACAAAGAAAAAAGTCAAAAGGATCTGTATTGAATGTAATAACAATTTATACTAAAAATTTAATTCTAGAATCTAAAATCTAAAATCTATAATAGTTAATCCTTTACTTTTATAAAACGTATTCAATACAATTCCATAACAAGATACATGGTTGTCCAGTCTCTTTTTGGAAGCCTCAGTGATGGAGTACTCACAACCTCTGAAGGGAAGTTGTTCCATTGGTTGATTGCTCTCATCATTAGGAAATTTCTACTTAGATCTAGGTTGCTTCTCTCCTTGGTTAGTGTCCATCCATTGTTCCTGGTCTTGCCTTTTTGTGCTTTGGAAAATAGTTTGACACTCTCATCTTTACAGGAACCCTGCTAGAATCCTGCTATCATATTTCCATTAGTCCTTCTTTTCATTTAATATTTAATTGCCATATTTGACAAAATGTCGTGACTAGAGTGTGGCAGGATTTATTACCTTTGGCATGCTAGTCTTTTGTACAGTTTGGCTCATCATCATTCTATCCTACTTGAGCACCAAAAGAAAATACATGGTAGATGAGATTTTTTTTTCCATCTTGACCTCCAGTTTGGAGTTACTGGAATGCATTCCCCCCCAAAAAAAATGTCTTATCATTTTGATGAAACCTGGTTTAAAAATTGGAACATCTTTAAACAGAAGGAATTAATAAAAGGGAAAACTTCAAACCTCTCAATTTGGGGATGAGTGAAGGGAACTTCAGAATACACTCTATGTATGATGCTGTTCAATAAATGTGGAAACCTATCTTTTGTGTTGAGCATTTATTTTTACCAGGAATGGTTGAGATTGGTTGAATATCACTTTTCCATCTCTTTAATATTTTCCAAACTTCAATTTCCAAAGACGATTATCTTTAGCGTGGTATGTATGTATGATGTTTTCCAGTTGATAACGCTTCATAGTGAAGTGAAGACCTACCATTAATTCTGGGGAACCAAAACAGATTTTGGGAGTATATGTAACTGGTACTTCCTCCAATGTGCCCCAAGATGGTAGCAGGTGGTAGTGTTGCACCTAGGGCACCTGTAGGGGGAGTTGTGTGCTCTTGCCTATAAAAGGAGCTTGCACGCTCCTCCACATGTTCAGTTGTACAAATATATTCTCAGCAGAGACATCCTTTTACTATCTCTATCTAATAAACCTCATCCTGTTTCACCAAGACTCTGTGGTATGTAGCATTTCCTAAGATCCCACCTCATCACCTCCCTGACAGTATGGAGCCCTTCACAATCCTGTTTTATGCAATTTACCAGGAAAGTAATAATGTACTTATAGCAACAAGAGAAGATAGACAAAAGTGGGGTTTCACATCCTTCCATAGACTAAATTCTACTTTTGAAAACTCCACCCAGTCTGCTCATACAACAGGACCCTGTGATATTCCACAATTCTGTTCATATTTCATATAGCCATCTCTATTTTTCCTCTGGGTTGGCCAGTACAGCAGGTTTTTATATAATGAATATTGGAGTGGGAAATCATTTAATGCTGGCACTGCATCGCAAGTATCTTGGCACCATAGAGGATACTCATCTTTCTAGTTCTTCAAAAGAATTCAAGGATATAATTGTGCCTTTATAAAGGAGTGAAAGTTGACTGTTTGTTTCAGATAGAATACTTTCATGATTAATAAAAGTGGAACCCCATTGTCTGATTGGTAGTCAACTTAACAAGTAAAAAGAGAATCCTGTAACCCTAAACTAACATTTATCATTTCAAGGCGGGATTGGAACAGGGTTCTCACCTGTCATGATTCAAGTTTATGTTTTTTTCAGCAAAAGAGTATCTGTTGAAAAATGAAGCTGTATGCAAAGACGTCACCTCAAGCTCTCTGGATAGAACTGTGACTTATTTTTGTTTTGCTTTCTGTGGTATTCAGCATGTGTTTGTAGCGTTTCTTGAAAAAAAAAATGCACTTATCAGTCTAGGAAAATACGAGTGAGTTAATATAGGTTAAAGTTCAGTTCAGAATAAACGCCACATTTTTTATCAAGCTATTTTTATATGCCCATTTGTCAACTCTTCATAGGATTATTCATACATAAATTTTAATTACTGTTTTCCTCCCATGGCAAATATGATAAAAAGAACCAAGATATTTGTTTTGATTTTTATTAAGAAAACCAAATGAGTGATAATTTTCTATCATTTACAAGCTCACTCTTATATGTCCCCAGATAACATTTGTGGCCACAATCACAAAGGTTACTTAAACAAATTAAATGAATGAAGTTATATATAAGACTTCCCAGAAAAGTATGAGCTAAAGTGTTTAAATTATATAAGATGTTAAAATTAATTTTCATTTAACTTGACAGGAGACCCCGATCAAAACATATCCATGGATTTAAACAACCCAAAAAACGTTATCTGACTTGCTCTGGTCCCAAAACTGCAAAGCAACAATAACTTTGAGTAAATAATTATTATCAAAATAACCATAATTAAATTGACAGCTTTGTATCTATCAGCAGTAGCAAAACTATATATCATGTTTAATGGATTTTCTATCCCTACAATTGATCTATATGCACTGGGCTTTGTTTTTCAGGACAGCTTTCTGCAATAATGGTCAGTTAAATCCAGGTTAGATACTAGTATCTTCTCCATTATCATTTTTTTTTAAATCGGTGAACAAGATGGTGGTGATAATAATGTTGGCTTTAACTTTGTTATCTCACACGGCTAGCAAATGTCCTGTTGACAAACATGCCACTCGGGTGCTTCTTCCAATTCTTAACAAATATTACCATTTTGGAGAATTTAACATTGCTAGCATTACTTCTCAGAGTGAGGTGTTTTTACGAGCCCTATCCTATGAAAAAATGCCGTCTCCAGAGTACTTTGATGATATTCCGTAAGAACCTGCTAGATAATTGAATCACAATGTGTATCTTTTCTGACTGTCTATCTGAGCAAGTTGCTTTATAGATGAACTTTTATTCTGATTCATAAAATTTGTAATATGACCTCATTCTAGTTTTAGCAGAGAAGCATAATGATAGCATGTCCCTTTATTAATAGAAGCCATACATTCTGTTCTTCCTGTTTCTGAGGCTGGACAGCTCAAGTTGTGTTTTATAACATCTTAAAGACTGTTGTGTCTAACAAGGTTTTGGTTCTCCCAAAAAAGCAGCAAATGTTTTCTGATTATATTTATTCAGGGTATATTTGAAAACAAGAGTTGCAAACCTTATGAAGATATATAACAACTGGTTTTTTTTTTAAGATACACTCTTTTCAACAGTAAGATTCTTTTGTAATCATTTGCTTCGGCTCCCAAAATTACATTTGCTGAATTGGATGTATAGCTGTTATAATAGGTTTTCCCCCACATTAGTGAAAATGAGCAAGTCTTCAAAGTGGGTGAACTATATTTTCAATTGTGGGCAAATTGATTGGAACAGAATTCTTAACTGGAAGTGAACAAGTCTGGCGACTTGTTTGTTTCTTCGATCGTAAACAGAGGTTAATTATTCCCAATCTTTGATGTTTTTAAATGATCTTTTTTTCCTTCCTGCTTCTTTTCAAAATATATTCCCAACACATTCATGTGTTTGTGTATCTGCATGTCTAACTTTAATTTAACTTTAACAATGATCTGGAGCTCAGATTAAGATGTTCTACAAGTGAATGAACTAGAACACTGAGTTTTAGCATCGTAAATTATGCAGAACTCTCCATTCAGCCCTGTGAATGAATGAAGGAGTATCATTTATAATCTTAACACAAATGTATGAATGGTTTGTATTCATTGAACGTAGGCAGATGGAGATTTCCAAAAGCATGTAGCAAAATTGTTATGTTCATTCTGACTAGAGGGTCCCAATTAAATTCACATACAAATTTCAAAAAGTTATACCTTACGAGATTGCATTTTTTTCTTCCAAGTTATACTTCCCATCATAAAATCTACATAAGCTATCTCTGATACAGCATCCTATATATTTAACAGATATATTTATCAAATATACTGACAATTATGTCTCTCTTAGATCTTTGTCTTCTGAGATTTTTACTCTCGCCATCGCTTATTCAACCAGTTATACCAGGGTTGCCAACTGTTAAAATATTCTGAATCCTCTTTTTCTTTTAATATTAATGTTGATTTGTCCATTTCAGCACAGTCCAAATTTTTTTGTATAAGTTTCCCTTCTGTTGGTGTTTCTTCTGCTTTCCAATATTGTGCATAGGTTATTCTTGCCACTGTAATAATATGTGTCATTAGGTAATATTTGCCTTTTTGTTTTATCTCTGTTATCATACCCAATAGAAAAATCTCTGGTTTCATATCCACTCTAATATCATTTATAATCTTAACACAAATGTATTAATGGTTTGTATTCACTGAATGTAGGCAGATGTAGATTTCCAAAAGCATGTAACAAAATTGTTATGTGCATTCTGACTAGAAGTTCCCAATTAAATTCACATACAAATTTCAAAAAGTTATACCTTACGAGACTGTATTTTTTTCTTCCAAGTTACACTTCCCATCATAAGAGCTATATCATATCTGATACAGCATCATTTGTTTGATATATATTTAATAGATATATTGCTATATTGATCAAATATAACATTTTGATGCATATTGTTATATCTTATGTACTTTTTGTAGGGTATTTACTCAGCATTATCAGCATATTCTGGCACTGGTATTTGCTGTAAAAGAAATCAATGAAAACCCACATATTTTGCCAAACCTCACTCTGGGCTTCCAGATCTATAACAGCCATTTCAGTGCAAGCTGGACATATCTAGCCTCAATGGAACTTCTCTCCACCCAGAAGTGGTTCATTCCAAACTACAAGTGTGATAGGAGAATCAATGCAGTTGCTGTCATTGGGGGACCTAATTCAAATGTCTGCCTCGATATGGCCACCATTCTTGGTCTCTACAAGATCCCACTGGTAAGGATTTGTGGAACACTTTTCATTTGCAACAAATAGAGAGGATGGAAATGAGAGTTAGATGAAATAGGAAAGAGGTAGATGAGGACCCAAAGAAGGAATATGGGAGGAAAGTCAAAAAGAGAAGAAGTGTAACCTCCGAGAGGGTGAGAGATGATGGATAGGGAGGATCTTTCCTAAATAAAAATAAGAGTGGCAGTACTAAAACTAGAATAGATTTAAATTAGAAGTAGGCAAAATATTATTATACATATTTGTATATAATTTTATTTAAATTATGCTTAGAGGTTAAGACCAGACTTTGAAAAGGGAACTTATCAGGTATGCTCAACAACAATGCTAGCACTACTAGAAGGATGTTGCTAATACTGAGTGGTGGAAGGATGATGGATTGATAAGTGCTGATACAGATAGGTATAATAACTTTAGATCACTTAATCTTGAACAATACTATAATTTTCATTTGCACAAATATTACTTGTGTAATATTGAATGACACTCGGATACCATTCTGTCCACAAAACAATGTTGATATGTATATGGTTAAAAAAATTTTTTCAAAGAACTTTAAACCAGAAGATCCCAGATGTAAGGAACATCTATACCTCTAATGCTCCCCTTATTGGAGATTAAAATAAGGGGAAAGCTTTTTTAGAGATGAGGCTCACATGTTGACTTTCATCTTTCAGATTTGAACATCAGAATTCCTCTGATTATAGTGACTAAAATATTTTTTCTGCTATCAAAATTTTATTGTGTCCACCATTTTTTTTGCAGAAGTTATGTCCAAAATATGCCAAATTTGAGAATAATAGATTTTTATCCTTGACTTTGCATAATTTGATTTAGACGATTCTTATTTTCTAGAAGCTAAAAGGAACGAGCAATGTTTTCTGTGATCAAAAACTTGCACTAAAGTGTTTACATATACAGCAGGTTTCTTCCTGTTGCTATCTTCTACTGTTTCCTACTGATATCTCATGGGAAATATAGGATATTGGTAGTTAAAATATTACAAATATATTAACAGAATAACACATTCCTTTCCATCATTTCTTCCCATTCGTCTTCTCTCTCCCCTCTCTACTCCAGTGTAATTAAACTATTTTCTCAATGTATTAATAATATGATTGTGCAAGAATTGGTAATTTAATTTTGAAGATGTATCTAGGACTCTCAGGTATCTAGGACTGAATCAGATATTGTTTTGGAAGCTAATTGTTTCCCACCTTGTTAATATAAAGTCATTATATAAAACAATCCTCTTTATCTCACAACTCTAAAACAATTATCCCTCTTTTTTTGGATCCCTCCTTAAATAATTACTCTAGATCATTCTTCTGAATCATCTCCCACCTCCACTGACACTCTCCAAAACCGTTATGCTATATTTCTGGGGGGGGAAATAGTTACAGGATGGAGAAGTATATGGGATAATAGTGTCTTTAGATTTTATGTTGTCATATATCATAAAATTAATAATCATATATCATAAAATTAATAATAAATAAATCTAGATCTAAGTAAAAATGTCCTAATCACTGCCTCGAGTTCCCTGTTAGGGGAAGAGTGGCGGGATATAAATCCAATAAATAATAATAAATAATAATAATCATAAGGATTATCCTTCACAATTGAAGACAAATTTGATTGGAACAGAATAGAAGAGAATAATAGTTTGAAGGGATCTTGGAGGTCTTCTAATTCACCTCCTGCTCAAGTAGGAAACTCTATACTATTTCAGACAACTAGACATACCCAATTCCTGCAACCTTTCATAATATGTTTTAACTTACAGCTGCTTATCCTTCTTATTGCTCTTCTCTGCACTCTCTCTAGAGTCTTAACATCTTTTTTTAATATTGTGGTGATCATGTATACTCTCCCATAGAAATTATGACATTGATAATATTCTTTTTTTTTTTTTGAAGTTTTCATATGGATCTGCTCCAGTACTGCATTACAGAAGCCAAGCTGGCTTTGTCCAGCAGATGTTCCCCAAAGGCATTCATCAATATAATGGGATTCTTCACTTACTTCTGCATTTCAGGTGGACATGGATTGGGGTGCTTTACCTTGATAATG